>JAQGCY010001271.1:0-11210 GCA_034700645.1 Xenylla mediterranea
CTTGACTGAATCTTATTCAATCCCACCAGACTGCGATGATAGCAATTGGTTTGCATACCATCGGCTCAATCTGTCAGCCCCTGATACTGTTGATTTCCTCATTCATTTCATTTCATTTCACTAACAAAAAATAATAATTGCTCATATTCTTATTCTTCTCTTGACTCTTTCTTTCAAAATTCTTTGTTTTCTTTTTGTAAGCCAACTCGAGTAATAAGAGTTATAGGAAGGGTAAGGATAGTAGATTTAACATTTAACATTTAACCAAACCTTGTCATTTCCCATGGGAGACTTTCATCTACTTTTACTGACAGTAGTGTAATAAGGTAAGGTAAGCTAGTGGCTGACTGGGGGTATTTTTAGTTTTTTTTTTGTTTTAGCTACGGTAAATCAAATCCGAGAAAATATGCAGGTTCTCTATATTATTATTATGCCTATGTTTAACTGAATCTGTTTGTTTTGGGGGGATGCATAGTATACACGGAGAATATTTCGTAAAATTCAGTGAACTCTCACTGGCTGTTCACCTTCAAGAAGAAAAAAGTGAAAATAGGGGATAACACAAAAAATCCAGAGAAAGGAAAAAAGATTTATTGAGATTGAAAAGACGCTCGAGGTTTTTTTTTTTTTTCTTTTCTCTTTTTTACATACTTTTGGCACTGACAAACTCAAATACTTTTCCTCGAATAACTTAATCTAATTTCTTTTAGTTCAGTTTATACTCATATAATATTATAACTGTTTGGTATACATAGAATAGAACCAGGTTGACAATGAGAATGACAAAATTAAATTTTTCATAAACTATTAGTATTGGAGAAAGGAGCTTTAACGATTTAGATCACAAACTCAGTTCACACCAAAATAAACTTTAAAGATATTATGGGACAATGTACGATATCATCATAGTCAACCCCATAACAAACCTTAATAATAAAACAAAAGTAAAAGTAATAGGAAGCCCTATGTGCTATTGGCTAAGTGTAATATATTACATATAGGAAAATGTAAAAGTTATTATTATTGCCAAGAGGGTGTTTGGTAACAATATTGTAACCACCACTATGATTCATTATTACTATTTTCACCAGATAGATTCTTAACTGCTGGAATATGTAAGGTTTCCTTTTGTGGGGGAGAAAAAATGTAATTTAGTACAATTGCTATATTGCTCATAGTAGTCATAGGCAAAAGGGACGATTTACTTTCTTTTGAACTTTGATGTGAGAAATTGAGAAATTGCGGAAACTGTGTGTTTTGATTGTATTATTTGTCCTAAGGCCGAGTATAAGTCATTCATAAAACCAAACCAAATGCTGCTATACTTCACTTCAAGACTTTACGTAGTAAATTGCGTGTGTTTCTTATGTATGTATGTATATAAATGAGAATTAACAATTAAACCAATCTTTTTCAGTTTTCACTTTATCATCCGAACAAAAGCACAATATATATTCATCAATTCAAATGAATTTTCTTATGCTTTAAGCCACATCTTATACACTCATTAAAGTTCAATTAATCAAAAGATTTTTTTTGTAGCTATTCATCAAAGTGGGAATTTAAATTTTTTTAAAAGTAAGGACGCGTAGTACCTTTCTAAATTGAGTTTGGAATATAATTAGCTAACACTCAAGTCATACTTAAAAGCTTAATAAATGTAATAAATCCCTTGTAAATTTTGTTTTGATAAATTTTGATTCGGAATATTTTAAGCTAATGAATTCTTGTTGTTATTGCTTGTTAATGATTGATAAATTACAATTTAATTGATAATCAATGAGTCTGTAGTTTTGAAAACTTGGAAGCATAAAGGAATTTACTTTATTTTTTATTAACACTGAAATGGAAATGAGTGCATAAGAGAGCTATGAACATTTTTATTTATTTCATATTTAATTGAGCAAGGATCGTAATTAAGTACGTGAGGAAAAAAATAGATAGATAGAAGATGCTTCCAAGGAATTTTTTTTCATACATATGGCATACATAGTAAATCGATTGAATTGGATAGAAGTAGGATATAAGTGGATCAAATCACACTAGGAAAATTGTACTTAATTTTTGGAGAGAGAATAAGAATAGACATTCACAATTTATACTACATGAAAACAAAATAGCCTGTGAAAATAAAGTTTGGCTTTCTTTTATTAGGAAAAATACATACATACATACATACAAGATTTGCACAAATTACAAAGTACAATTATTATTACCTGTATAACTCTTGTATCCTTTTCCAGATTAGTCTCCAAAGGTACGAGGAAATCCACATAAAATGCCTTTAGCTATTTTAAAATAATACCAAATGCGGAATAGGTCAGAGTTCAATTATAGTAAATTCTAATCCTAAAAACACTCTCTTACTTACTGTATTCAAATGCTGTGTATGAATTTCTTTGAATACTTCAGTCACTTGCATCAGGGAAGAACCTGCGAAATAATAATTAATAATAATAATATTAAGGATGCAAAAAAATCGTACATAATTTAATTCACTAATTCACTCGTACGTCGTACATAATTTTAATGAATTTTGATTTTGAACTAATAATCCATACGTGCATGAATTTTATAACATATAAAATATAGTTAAATATCAAATGAAGAAACCATAAAAAATCGCAGTCATAAATTCCATGTGTGTCATTTCGTGTCAAGTCTCAAACTACACCAAAATATGCAAGTTATACTAAATTATTTTTGGCATTTCTGTTCTTTATATGGCTTCAGGCTTAATTTGCCATTACAAATCCAATAATACGTGAGACCGATACTACGAAAAAAAAATCTATTAAAAACCATCCAACCAAACGCAATTTTAACAAATCGTGTGGTTCTTTTGGTTTGTCACTTTTTTTTTGTATTGCTATTGCTAATAACAATTATTTACAGTTAACTTTTGTACATGATTTAATTCATCATTTTCTGATGCTCATCTTCTTCACGAACAAAATGCTGGGTTTTAAAATAGAACAAAAAAACATTTTATGAATATTTTAGATCCTTAGATTTAAGACGGCGGAACTAAACAAAGATTTAAGACTCGAGAGATGAAGGCAATAAGAATTAGGAATTACTATAGGGATCGAATACTAGTGCAGTGGCTAAAAGCTAATAAGCTAATAAGACTATTAGCTAATATGTCTTGGAAAAGACAAGACAAGAAGTCAATTATTAATGAATTTTTAAACTCATCATGGTCTTTGGATTTGGGCTCAGAAAGGAGAGCCTTTTTCTCTTTTCCAAGAATTAGAAAATAACAGAGTATAAAATTTAGACCTTTTTAGCTAATAATTTACGTTCTCCTCAACTTAATTCAAGACACAAAAACAGAGAAAAGGACAAAGAGCTTCAAGTTCTTATAAAATTTTCATTACGTTATATACGTACTTTCATTAAAATTGAAGCCAAAGATATTGCATAAATTAATTTTATATCCAGAAGAAGCTAAAGTTCCAATTTTCATTTTTCAATATGCAACAAAAAAAAACCCGAGGCAAGACACCTAATCATACGGAAAATTGAAAGTAATTTTTTTTATCAATTTGATATGAATTGACCCCATGACGAACTCCAGTTTATCGAAAAGTCATAAAAATTTATGAGCTCAAATTATTCAAAGTTCAATTTCAAATGTCAAAAGTTTAAATACGTAAAGTAATTATGGTTTATGTAGTTTAAGATTAATTTTTATCAATGAGCAAATGCACAAAACTATTAAGATGTACATACAAATTGAGATTTTGAGAATAATATCGTGACTAATACGTACTAGAAAACAATAAATAATACAATAAATAATAATAACAACAAAATTATTTCATGTGCCGCGATTTTGCTGTTGCCGTTGTTTTAACTTATTCTTAAGTCACACATAAGAGTTCATCAGAAAAAAAAATCAAAAGAACCACACCTACAACTGTTCCATGTACATGTACATGTATACAATGTATGTAGGCAATCAATATAAATTACGATCAAAAATTTCCATATGGGAAAACAATTTGTATTGCTCATAAGACTCCGACCAAACCAAAAAACTAAAGTAGCACACTTTTACTTTAGTTTAGTTTATATGTATTATTGTACATGTAATAAATCTAAAACCTACACCATATTACTATAACCAGTCCTATGCGTATGATTACTACAATTAAGAATTTACAATTACACACAAACATTAATCTCAACATATTTTTTGTATATGTTAGTTAGTTAGTGTTTTGCACCTGCAACTACATATAGTGTAACTTTGTACTTTGTCCACCTTGTCTGTCTCTGAAAATCATAATAATCAAATGAAATGAATACACACGTACATGAGTATAAGTAAGTAGTCAAGACCAGAGTACGTACAGTAGGCGTTGTAATAATAAAAAAGTTAATAAACATACATTTTACAAGTACAATTCACAATATACAAAAGATTCATTTGCATAAATTACAATTGTTTCAGAATGGAATGAAATAAGAAATCGAGAGCAGACTATATAGCCAGCTTTTCAATTTTTTATGAATGAATGAAGAAATTTAGGTATATTCCAATGACCGCAAGGACTCTGTCATATCGTAACCTAAAGGATAAGGTAAAGATCAACTGCAGACAGAAAGGTATGCTTTATTTATCATGTTTATCAACTAAAAAACAAACTAACTATACAAGTTATTCTGTATGCGTAAATTTTTAAATTTCTTTTTATGTATGTAAAATTGTAAATATTTACTTCCAATTACTACCAATTTAATCTAGTTTAAAAGAATTGCAAAGACTTAAAACACATGAAATCAAATTGAAAAAGTTCATTATTTATTGTTTACCTATATCATTAGAGCATCCAAGTGAGCTTTGTTGAGCTTGTTGTGACAATTTGAGGAGAGACTCGAGGTACAGGGAGGATGCGGCTGATGCCCCTATTAATAAAATAAAATAAAATAAATAAATAAAATTATATTCATAAATCATGTCAATATTTAATCAATCAATAAAAATAAATAAAAATAATAAAAATAAACAAATAAAAATGCAAAGTAACAGCAGAATCAACATTTTGACAATTTTAAAATTTAGTTTTTTTAGTTTTGGTTAGTGACAAAAGTATTTTGTATTTGCAATGGTAGAATAGATATAATTTTTGAGGAAATTAAATTGTTTATTTAGGACAGATTTGATTTGTCAAATATCGACATAGTATTTCCTTGATTAATATAATAATTAAATTGACTTTTAAAATGTACAATGTAACGAATCAATGAAACAAATATGAAGTCATCATGTCAATTTTCATTTGTATTTTGTGGGTTGGATTTGTATACGTGTTTGTAATTAATTTTATTTTTTATTCCAATGTATTCAATGTATTAAGAAATTATTTTTTTTTGTTCATCATAAGAATAATTGCAGATTACAATGTGTATGTGTGTCTGTGTGTCTATGTGTTCCATTGATTTTTGGCCAACATTATATTAACGTGCAATTACAAATTACAGAAACATACGTATTAATGATTTACTTACTTAATAATAAAAAATCAACAAATGAAGTATGTATGTGGTTAATATTAATAAAATTCTTTAAGAATTATGTTTATGGATTATTTTTTTTATTGCGTGTGTGTAAGTGTAGCTTCATTAACACACACATTTTTAATAATAATAAGATCAAAAGTAATGTTTATATTATATTATATATGCAATTCCCTTTTTCATTCATTCATTCATCTCATTTATTTTAACACATGTATAAAGATTCTTCTTCTCAACAGAGCAACTAACGAACAACTTTCGCTTTTCTTACTCATTCTTCACATTATAAGATTATATGAAGCACATTTCATTCAGAATATTCATTCCTATTCATAATGTACAATAATAATATTTTTTACAAGTAATTGAATCTGCACATAATAAATAAATAAATAAATAAAACATATGCTATGCGAATACTACTTGTAAAGTCTGTCTGTCTGGTAAATGCACCAACAATTCTCAATGAAAAATGCGCTTAAATCGCTAAAAACTTTAAATAAATCAGATATATACAATATAGACAATATAAATTTATAGAAAGTTTATTAAAATAAATATACAACTTACCATGAAGTGACTTCAAATAAGCTTTTCCCGTTGCAATCATTTGTCTGGCTGATGGATTAAAATTTTCCAATATATTCTGAAATTTATGAAAAGAATTAGAAATAAAAGTATAGCATTAGCATTAGCATTTTTATGCAAAAAATAATATAAAATAAATCTCGTACTTGTAACAATAGACATTGAGAATCATAATAATATACTTTTATTCGAGTTTTAAAGTTTTTAAAGATTTGAGATAGTTAGTATGAGGTGGTTAATGACTTTCAGTTTCCTTTTTCCTTATCCAACCAATCCAAAGACAAACAACACGGAAATAGCAGTGTACTTTGCAGTATATTTATTGCAGTTGTGAATTGAAGCTTGTCGTGTCATCTTCCCATATATACACACACACACTCCAAAGTACACTACTGTGATAATAGGATTATTATTTATGAATTTATGCATGAATAATAGATCATAAAAGATCTCACGGTTTCATATTTTTTATACCATTTATGCACTATCAATTCATGTCACTTATATTTATTATATACGTACTTGGTATTGGATATCCATACATTTTTTATGTCTTCTTACGTATGTAGAAAATTGTCATTTTAAGTCAAGTACAAGTTAAATAAATAAACAGATCCAGCTCCTTGAATTTTACTTGTAAAAGTAAACTGTGTAAGACAATCTGCAATTTTCTTGCAAATCATGAATATTAATTACCACATTTTTAGAAAATAGTACACACACAGCACAGACAACAGAAAGAAAAATTTTTCCTAATTACTATTGTCTGTTATTACTGAAATTGAAAACCCTAAATTTTCAAGTTTAAATCAAGTCAGTTAAGTTATCAAGTTTGAATTTTTGCATTTTACAAGTTAGTAACAAAAAAAGCATGCTAATTTAAATATGCACAATCAACAATAAAATACAATGCAACTTTACAGCAAGAGTACATAAAAGCCCAATATTAATTTTGAACTGGGCGAAAATGTATGTATATGGTGTGTGAAATCCATACAAACTAAAAAACTATAATAGTACGTATTAAAGGATGACCCCGAAAAAATTCTTCTTCTTCTTCTTTCTTTATGTCAATCTGGGTCAGTCGAGTTAAAGTGAAGTTAAAGTGAAGTTGTAACAACTTAACAATTACAACAATACAAAATAAACTCGTTTTCTTATTTTATTAGTATTAGCTAAAGGTGCTCTTAAGAATCATAATAATAATAACAATGCAATAGCTAAAATAATAATATGTGGATGATTTTATTACCACCTGCAGCTAGTATAAAAATGCACAATCAAATAGGCATAGCAGGGGCTACCATCCTATCATCATTTCTATATATATTCTAATGAATGATAAATGAATGAAGCCTTTAAATTTATTAATTCTTTTAAAAACTGTGTCCTTGCTGCCTGGGATGCTTTATTCAATTCTATTCGTATTTCTTATGTTCTGAACAGGTAGGATAGGATAGGATAGGATAGGATGATGTAGGTTTTATTATTACTATTATTACATTGAAAGATGAAAGTAAATGCAATGCAATATGTGTGTGTAATATCCTGGCTAAAAATATCACATCTTCCCTTTTTTCCCTTCATCGTCCGTCCTGTGCTTGTATATTATTCTTATTTGGCCTTCTCCTCAATTCCATATTCATTTTATAATTTCAAAAGTTTCATCCATCCATCCGTGTAGCCCCAAGTAATTAAAAACAAGGTAAAAAATATAAAAAGACAAGACAAGACAATGCAAAGAGATGGAAAGGAAAAAACTAAAAAACTCAAACTCAAGAGCTCAATTTGGATCCTCCATTCCACCGTCGTCATCTTAATTAAAAAAACTTGTGCATAAATATGATGTTGGGAGGGTTCTAAAATATACTAGAATGCGTTTTTATTGAGCTAAGATAAGATAAGAAAATAAAATATCAAAAGTCTAAGATCTCACAATTTCCATGTTAATGTACAACATCAAACTTATATAAATAAACACGTGTAACCCTACAGTACTAGTACACAAAATTTTTTTTTAGCCAAAAAGCTAATGAAATTGAAATGAAACAAAAGTTGTGAAAAACAAGGTGTAGTAACTTGTTACAACTCAAACTATATAAAGTAATCGCAACAAAAACAATACAATTCAATATTTTCGAGTTAATTAGAACCCTTGACAATATGATGATCTATTCCTATTAATCCTTCTTCAATATATAATAACAATATGTCTATATGTCTATATTAAATTCCATTGTTTAAACTTCATCCCAATCAAATCAATTGTTGACAATAGCTCATCATATTTTTCCTTTCAAATGAGCTAAAGTTATACTTGTACGTGCAAATTTCAAAATAATAAATTTTATTGAATTAATGCTCTTGCATTTTATTCATTCATGATTTGGATGTCTGTGGTCTATTGTTATCATGCATGCATATTATGTATACTTTTATATTTAATACATAGTATAGTAGTTTGAGGTTATAACAACAACAATCCTTAAATTCCTAATAGAAAAAATGTTGCAATAATATTTATTGTTCCAAATATATTAAGCTCATGATTGTTCATAGTAAATATGAGGAATTACATTACATTGACAATTTTTAATGAAGAATTTCCTTTCACCACGAAGAAGAAGATTATAAAAAAGAGTCAAAAAAGAATTATATTCTACAGCAGAGTTTTATATCAGATTAAATTCGAAGCATAATTATTAATTATAAAATAAATTATGACATGCCATAGCCTAAGAGTAAAGCACATTTATTAATGACAATTGATTCTTAATTACTCATTACATTGTACATGTATACATATTTTTTAATTTTTAATCTGCTAACAGCTAATTAGCTAAAGATTTGTATTAGATTGTAAGTGCTAATTATTAGTGGGAATATAATTTACAAGGTAAATAGTCGTAGTTATTATTAGAAACCTAAACTCATCTCCAATGATTTGTTTCAAATAACAAAAAAATAATACATCATTCATTAATAATCTCAACTACAAATCACAATTTCATCACATCACCTTGGAACAGACAAAAATTCAAATTCAATTCAATCTAGTTTTTTTCTTCTTGTCTTGTAATATCCAATAATATCATTGAATAAAGATTAAATAAAATAATTTTGAACTTCCTGATCATTAGCAGTAACTGTATATTAAATCAACGTTTTGAAAAATTGCAGACTAATGAATAATGAAATGACACAAGACTAGAATATAATAAATAGACATAAAATTCAAAAAGTGCTAGTAATATCACTTAATCAAATCAAAAACAACAAACTTGGCGTTTAGACTCTTGTATCTCTAGTGTACATTTGGTATTAAATTAAATCCTTGCACCACACCTCTTCTCTTATGCAGTACTTACTAAATTACTTCCTATAATTATTTGCAAGGCTCAATTCCAATTCCGAGGCACTACTTTTGTTCAGCTCAAACTGCTGTGTTTTATTATGGTTTGGTTTGGTAGAAATCTTCCCTTAAGATATACTAATATATTAATACACATGTTTTGACAAAAAAGAACATTTTTCATATTAATTTTTTTATGAGAAATTTTACATAAATAAGGCGTAATGAATAATATATATTTAATAATAACGTAATATTTCTATGCCTCAATAATTGTATTAATTGTGTGGAAAATTTAATAATATGAATTTGAAAAATTGTTGGCAAATTGTCTTTTGTTTTTTGTGAATTGAAAAATTGTTGGCAAATTGTCTTTTGTTTTTTGTGAATTTGAAAAATTGTTGGCAAATTGTCTTTTTTTTTTTTTGTTTAAATGCCATCGGCCATACATTATGAATACCTAAATTTGGATATTCATAATCTTACATAACTTTTGAAAACGTCAAGTACAAGGATTACTAATTATTATACTTTACACATTGTAATATAATATGACCATACGTCTAATTTTCACATTGTTTTTCTTTTCCTTACGTGCATTAAGTGGAATGTGCCATTAGACAAAAAATATAAAAAAAAATACGCAAACCTCAAAATCCTAAAATCCTAATATCAAAATGACATTTTGCATAAGTTGTACTCGTATTCGCTTTTATATTATATGAATATGAACCCGAGCGAAGCTGCCAAGGTGGATCTTGTCAAATTAATATATTTTATAATGCATAGGAGCCCCCAAAAAACATAGCAAATATCTGGCTTCATCTTTAATACAAATTTAAAATAAAAATAACAAAAACAAACAGAAACAACAAATACAGTTACACTTTCGTTATCGAGGCAAAACAGAGAATTTATTATTATTGAAAGCATTCGAATTCATTATCTAAATTTTCTTTGCTTTGATTTTTTTGCGAGAATTGATGTAAGAAACATCGATTCATAGTCATAAATAATCATCAAAAAATATTATAATAGTAGGTTAATGTATTTTGATTGTTTTCAATTTTTGATGGTGAAAAATGCATAAAAATTTCAAAGTAGGGTAGCTATATGGATTTATATTAGGTTAATTGTTAGTAGTTTTGATCTGATTTGAATATTCATCATTTCACAATATGCATGCATAGCAGGAGCTCTTGGTACTCTCAACTCTAATCAAATGTCAGATGCACCTTGCATATTAAATATAAATCACATACTTGGATATCCATTCAAATTCCCAATTCCAATTTTCCCAACGACACTCAAAATTTTGACAAGAACAATTATGCTCCATTTTATGCATGATGCATGAGGCTAATCATAATCGAATTTTTGCATACTAAAAGGTTAAACCTATTTATGCAAATGTGCAAATTTAAAAAAAAAAAGTTGGACAAAGCCTGCTCGAAAAGTCTTCGTAACTTTTACCTCTTTCAACATTTGTTTTGTATGCAAAACTTGGAATTAAAAATCAGTACAAGATAAATATAATAGTTTTAACATTTGAATAGAAGAAAATTAATTCAAGTTTTCTCTATTTAAGATTAAATTTAAGAGTTTTATAGGGGTAAAAGTAAACAAAAAAAAAGAAATGGTTAAGAAAAGTCCTTAAATACCATGCATATGGGGGGAGTATTGTGTATCAATTAATTATTATTTAGCTTTTATTATTAAGTAAACTAATTACTTTTTGCTTCCA
>JAQGCY010001272.1:0-11204 GCA_034700645.1 Xenylla mediterranea
GTTCTACTTCTGGTTGTACTATACCAGCACGAGACTTTCTTCGGACTTTGGTACTTAATCTACGACCTTGTGGTGTAAATGAAACTAGCTCGGATTCTTGTAGTGTTTCAGAAACTAAAGGTACAAAGGAAATTGGATAGTCATCAGATGTTATTGAATATGTTGGTGGTCTATCTTTGGGCAATTCAATGGTGGTCGTAATTTTTTCTCCTGATGCCGGATGGAATATAACCATTTTGCCGTGATCTGTCAATGATGATTCGTATACTTCCCCAGTCTCAAGCTCTTGCTTTACAAATACGTTTTTGTAATCAGGTGCAGGTGTTATTGACGTGAACACTGTGGCTCCCTTGGGAGTTTTCGATTGAAATTCTTGAGTGGGTTTTGACGTAACTTTAGGCTCTAACTTTTGTGAAGGTTTACTTTTGGGTCGTGTCACCTGTTGAATTGGTCTACCTGGCGTGATAGTATACGTTTCATTGTATGGTACCTGATGGGTAATTATATTTACTCCATTCAAGTTTTGTTGGAATACAATTCCAGTAGGTGTTGGAGTTAAGGATGTCTCCAATTTGTCACCTTGTGGCGTACTCATTGCTAACGGACCTTTTAATTGATTCAAGTCTTTCGTATACAACTTTCCCTTGTCAATTCCATATTCCACTTCAATTTTATCATCGTCACTTCGCTTAACATTAGTCCATAATTTTGTATTATTCACTACAGTTATTAGTGAAGCAGTTTCCGGAGCCACATATGGTTTTGTCGAAGCTGTTGTTGGTGTAGAGGATTTTCTCCGGAGCCAAGGCAATTCTGGTTCAGTTTTTTCCAAGGACGTTCCCCTGGAGGACGGTTTAGTTTCTTCTTTTGGAATATCTTTTGGTTTTTTCTTTCTATCCCAAACAGGCGTAGGAACTTCTGCTTGAGGAAGTGGTTGATCTGCTTCAACTGCTACTTTTTCAGGCTTTGGTTTCTTCTTTCTGTCCCATACTGCTTGTGCTGGAACTTTGTCTTCTTCAGCACCTACTTGGATTGCTTCTGTGGTTTCCGGCTTCACTTTTCCTGGTTTTTTCTTCCTATCCCAAACAGGAGTTTCCGCCCGTTCTTCTTGTGCTATATCTGTCTGCTTTTGGAGCAAAGCAGAGTCCTCAATCTCTCGTTTGTCCTCAAGCCTCTGCTCAGTTTCAGTCAATCTCTTCTTATCAGGTTTTTTCCTGTCCCAAACGCTAGGTTGAGGTTGTGTGCCAAGCTTTCTCGTTTCCTCTTCTATTTGGAGTCCTTTTGTTAAAAGTTCAGAATCTTGCACTGATTCGAATTGTTCCTTTTTCCATGGCACGGGAGATTTATCTCGCCTCCATTGTGGACCAACTTTCCAACTGACTGGAGTAGCCTGTTTTCCGAGTTCCTCTGTTATCTGCTTTTGAATATTTTGAAGTGATTTACTACCCTGGAGCTCATTGAATTTTGGACTTCCAGCAATGTATTTTAAGCCAGCATTTTGGAAACTTCTCTCATCCGGGGACTTTATTTTGGATGGACGAGATTTATCTTTGTCCTCTTCAGTTTCTGCACGTTGGCCACGTGGAAAGAGAGAGAAAAAAGAAACAGAAGGGAAAAAGTTAGTTAGATTGGTTACAGTAGTAGTTGGAAATGAATTTCGTTTTTGTGTAAGGTTTTATAAGTAAGTGAATTATTTGACAAGAACCTGTAAAAAATAAGAAAACACTCTGGTCTAATTCTATCTAACTATTTCTATCCACTATGCAGGAGGACAAGAGATAAGTTTTTAAAGAAGCAAATAAAAGGAAAACTACAGCATCAAAACAACGGAATAATTTCATGTTCAGGATTTTTCGTTTTATTCAGTAAATTCATGATATTTTTTTCAATTTCAATTAACACTCAAATAAAGAGCAAAAAATGAGGAGAAAGAAAGAAAAAAAGAAAGCCCTCTCCAGCATAATGAATATAACCTTGATAGTATAATTCTAGACTTTCTTTTCTTATTTTTTTTAAAAAGCTCTTGTCAAACAAGTTTACAAGAAAAGGAAAAAAGGCATAATAATTTATGCTACAGGAAAAGCAAAAGCAGCATTGAAATATATGTAACGTTAAGGCAGCTTTTGAATTTTTTGATTGTCTGCAATTATGTGAGTTAAATGTACTTATTTAAGTATAGTATTTCTAGAGGGTCACGTTTAGTCCTTACTAGGCAAAACAGTTAGCTTGGCACTAGTTTCTCCTTGTCCTGCACTATTTGTTGCACGACAAGAGAAAGTTCCACTATCTTCTTCATATGTTGATTTGATAAGGAGAACAGCAAAAGATCCATCGTAAATCATCTGCAAGTCAAAAAAAAATGTTGCAAATATTTAGTAATCGTTTCAGCAAACGAAAGTTTCATATAGTAACTTCAGAACTCGTATTTTGTAAGCGCGTAACATATAAAACAATTTGGGATTCTGAAGCTCGGCTTGAGCATCCTGATTATTTGTTAAAGTTAAGGAAATAATTACTAACCGAAAAATCATCAGATTGTGGAATAAGAGCTCCTTCACGAAACCATTGCACAGTTGGCTTAGGTACACCTTTAATTTGTGTTCGAAATTGGGCTGGTTCGCCTTCTTCCACTGTAACATCTTTCATTGGTGAAAGTCCTGGAGGAGTTCCAGTTTGCTCTTCTTCTAATTATGAGAGAAAAAGAATTGAGTTTATGAGAAAAAATTAATAAGTTTTAGTGAAATGAATTATGCTTTCTTACGTTTAACAGACAGTGTACAAATGCTTGAGATGGTTCCATGAGGATTTGTGGCAGTGATTTTATATTTTCCTTCATCTTCAGGAAATGCTTCAGATATTTTAAGAGAATAATTATCCCCATCTTGAGTAGCTTTAATGAATTTAGAAGGTTTAATTGGCTTATCAGATTTGGTCCATGAAATTGAAGGAGCTAAGACAAATTGGAAAAATCACCATAAGTATTTGTTCACAAACTATTACATCTGTATAGTTTAGCGTTTACTTACTTGGTTTTCCACTAATTCGGCAAGTTAAAACACAAGGTTGTCCTTCATTAACTTTTACATCAACCAAAGGTTTAATTAGCGTTGGCTTTTCAACTCTGGCTTCTTGTGGTTGAGGCTTGGCTGGTTCTGCTTTTTTAACTGGTACTTCAATTATACACTCAGCCTCACATCTTGCTTCACCAGAATTATTAATTGCAACACACTCAATTTTTCCATTATCATCTTCCGTTGCATTAGAAATTGTAAGGCTGTAATTATCTTGGGATTGTTGAACTCTATGTCTCCCGTCTTGTGAAACTTTAACACCATTCTAAAAATTACAGATAGCAAAATAAAGCTAATTTTATCTGCTTTGCGATTATTTTGTCGTAGTTTTACCTTAAGCCAATACACATCAATCGGTTTTGTACCACTGATTTTAGCAGTAAACCCAACTCGTCCACCTAATTTTGCTTTGGTAGTTTGTATTGTTTGTGTAAAATTCGGTGGTCCAGAAGCACCTTTCTTAACTTCTACAACCAAATTAGCACTGCATTTGGCTGCTCCACCAGCATTTGTTGCTACTGCAGCAAAGACGCCGCTGTCTTCTAAAAATACCTATAAAATATGCAGTTTTATAATAAAATTCTTCAATGTAAAACTACTGTTCTTTAACCTTAATTACTTAAAAACTTACTTCACGTATAACCAAAATGCTTTTAGTCCTCAAATTATGAATTTGAAAATCTGGTGAATTTTGTATTTCAAAATCTTCTCTGAACCATTTAACAGTTGGGATTGGATCCCCATCAAACTCAACTTCAAATTTAGCTTGTTGTTTTTCGAAGCAGACAAATGGTTGAATTTTCTTTGTAAAGAATGGTGGTTTAGCGGGTTTACCACCAGGGCCTTTGACAACGCGTTCTTCAGTTTTTCCCTTATGTTCTGCTTCTGTTGTTTCAGTAGCTGTGATTTTACGTGTAATCTCCAAGTCACCTTGTTGCTAAATTAAACCGATAGTAATTAAGAATTAGTGAAATTTTATGGGTAAACTCCACTAAAAATATTTACCTCTTTTTGCACTTGCTTGGACGTTTGTACATGCTTTTCTTTTTCATGAAGACTGGCTTCCGTTGGTACTAATTGTTGTTGGAATCCAGGTGGCTTAGTAGATTTTAATTTAACAGTTGTATCCTCTTTACTTTCTTCTTGTAATTTTTGTTCTTTCTCAATCTGTTCCAATTGAGATTTGTTAAATACATTACTAACTTCCTTCTTTGTAACAGCCTTGGCATGCTCTTCGATACGTTTTTTAGCTAAATCATCTTCAACACGGGGTTCAGTTATGACGCTTCTTTGGAGAGGTTTCGTTTCAAAACCTGGCTTCTCAACGCGTAAGCGTTGTTCTTTGGTTACTTGTTCATCTTCCAACTATTGGAAATGGGAAATTTGGAAAAACAAAAGTCAGCCAAAATTTCGGAAGCAAAATCTAACACTAGTCCACACTCTACTTACTTCCTTCAATTTGGCGTAATAATCGTCACCTTTCTTACTCTTAACAATTTGTTGCCATTCTGTATCCTTTTGTTCTGCTGCTTTGGCTCGATTAATTTCAACATTACTTAATTGAAGTGTATTTAGGGTTTTTTCCAGATCAGACTCTTCAGGTTTCTCACCAGGTCCCCAGGCTAATTTTAGGTAGGGTTTTTTTGTGTTTTGGTGTTGATAAAAGGACAATTGTGTGTAGACAAATACAAATAGAAAAAAAGACAAAACACACTTACATAAACAAAACGACTCATAATAGACAGGGACACAGGTCATAAGGAAATATGGAACCCTATATTTTGAGGTAAAGGTAAACTAACAAACGCTAAGTTTTTTTCGAGAGATAATTGACTTTTTGAGACGAAACATAGAAACATCTAAGAAGGGACAAGACGAAATGAATAACTTGACCTTACCCCTTGGTGCCTGTTTTAGGACACCACGGTAGTCCGAGTGTCGATTGAGTACCGTAAGAGTTGTAGTTGCACAGGCTTCTCCAAGTAAATTCTTCGCCAAGACTTTCACTTCCCCATGATCATATTGACGAGTTTTTGGTATGTCAAGTTGCCACATTCCGTCATATGTCAACTTGTAACGCGTACCCTATAAAGATATTATAGTTTTGCAAATGAACTTTCATTTAGTGAAAACAAAACTTTATTACATTCATCACGGTTTTTCCATTAACAATCCAAAGGACTCGAGGTCTTGGGAATCCAGTAACCCGACATACAAATCTAGCCCAATCACCTTCATATACGCTTACAGGCTCGGGCTGTGTTACAAAGACCGGTGCCTCACGCTTCCTTGCTTCTTCAACTGGTTGAGGTCCAGGACGCTGCCAATTGGATTCCATTTCACGAATTTTCTCAACACTATGCATTCCAGGGGGTAATTGGGTTTCATACACAATTCCTGGTTTTCCATGTGTTTTAATTATTGCACGCGTCTCATCAGAACCATCTACAAAGTAAAAAACCAAGAATTCAATTAAATCCTGGAAATAAAAGAGAAAATAAAGGAAAACCTACATAAGTTTGTAGCTCTGCATACATATTCACCACTATCTTCTGGGTAAACCCAGGCAAAGTTCATTGCCACATAACCAAAGTCATAAATCGGCGTAAGACGATTTTTATGTTGGAGGGGTTTACCATTGTGAAACCATTCAATTTTAAGATTTGGATCACCAACTGGAGATACTTGACATTCAAACTTAGCAGTATCCATTTCCCTTAATGTTTCTTGGCTTGCAATTTGGGTAACAAATCTTGGTGGTTGTTTCTTATCTGCATCATAAATATCGTTTTCATTAAGGCAGATTTCAGAATTTGTATATTTTCGAATAGCAGCTTCCATTTGTAGTAAAGTTTCACTTGGTTTCATTCCTTTGGGAAGTTGATTATCAAGAACAATTGATGGAAGTCCTGAAGATATTGAAACAAAAATACATAAAGTGAAACAATTTGCGTAATTCTTTTTCACAGATAAAGTAAAAGCCTTACGTTTGCATTGAAATGTTGTAGTTGTTTCGTCAAATCCAACTTCATTAGATGCTCGGCAAGTATATGTACCGGAATCCTCTGGTTTTGTAGAGTTAATATCCAGACTAATAAATCCAAACTCATTAATTGTTCGAAGTCGAGAACCATGGACCAACGGCTTTCCGTTATGAAACCATTCAATTTTCAATTTTGGATCACGTTTTGGTTCAACGTTGCATTCAAAATGGGCTGGTTCACCTTCAGCTAAGGATTGCGGTCCTATCTATAAAGAATCAATTTGCAGTGAAAGCTTGCAGTCGTCGAACAATTTATTGTCCCATAAAGAACATACCTGTGTAACAAACTTTGGTTTTTGTAAAGGCTCATCATCAAGAATTTGAGCTTTCACCGGTCCTCTTTCCAAATCACTCAATTGTTCACCGGTGAGTTTGGATTCTGTCATCATTGTTTTGCCTGAATTAAAAAATGAAACACGCTTTGTTATACCAATTCTATCGCCTTAAGGTTTGAATTTGGACTTACTTTTACAAACCAATTTAGCCCGAGTTGTAGCAAAACCCCATTTATTTACGGCTCTACAAATATACTCTCCAGAGTCTCGACTAAATGTCCAATCCATTGTTAAATTAATAAATCCAAAATCATCCGTTGTTCGGACTCTTGATCCTGTGACCAAAGGCTTGCCATTGAAATACCATTCAATTCTCAGGTTTGGATCATTAACTGGTTCAATTCGTGTAGTAAAGCTTGCACTTTGTCCTTCAATAATTTCAACATCTTGTAATTCTTGTAAGAATCGTGGTGGATTTGGCTTTTCTTCTTCAGTTACTTGTTCAGGTTTGCGATATAAATTGTTTTCCAAATCCAAAATAGATTTATATTGTGAAGGAAGTCGAGGTTCTGAAATAATTCCATGTTTTCCTTTAACAGTAAGATTTACATCCATTGTGGTTACACCGTGACGATTTGTAGCTTTGCATGTATAAACACCAGAATCCCTTGCTGTTAGTTGATTTATTTCAAGAATTACGAAACCAAAATCATTGATTGTTTTGGTACGTGATCCTTGGGAAATTGGTTTTCCATTATGAAACCATTCAATTTTCATACTAGAATCTGTAGCTGGAGATAACTTTGATTCAAAATGTGCCATTCCATTTTCGGGTAATTCCAAATCTGTTGCCTGTGTCAAAACAGGGACTTCACCCGTATCAACGTCCGAAACTTGGGATGCTTCCCTTCCATCTTTTCCATAGCCTTCTAGTTCAGCAATTTTGTTAATACTCATTGGCGTTAGTTTAGAATCAAAAATTAAGTTCTTCTTTCCAGAGCAAACAAGTGTACAAGTTGTAACAGCTTCACCATATTCATTGCTTGCACGGCATGAATAAACTCCTGAATCCGTATCATAAACTGTACCAATTTCAAGGATGACAAAACCAAAATCATTAAACATTTTAAATCTTGAACCATGTCTGAGTGGTTTTCCATCTTTAAACCATTCGATTACTAATTTTGGATCATCAATTGGTTGTATTCTGGCTTCAAGATGTGCATTTTCACCCTCCTTAAGACCATCAATATTTTCCAATGGAACAGTGAATACTGGGGCGCGACCGTGTCGTACATCTTCTTTGACTCGCTTCTTTTTGCCTTCTTCCAATTGTTGGATTTTATCCAGGCCACCCATCATACTCTGCAGAAATTAAAAAGAACAGTATTGTTTTAAAAAAAAGATTCGCGAGTAAAGCGATAAAAAATGCACTAATATGCGGTTACCTTTGGAATTTGTGGATCAAAAATTAAGCTTGGTTTACTACTACATTTCATTGAAGCTGAAGTTTCATCATGACCAAGATTATTAACTGCTCGGCACTCATAAACTCCACTATCCTCTTCATAACAATAAAGAACATCCAAAATAACAACACCAAAATCATGGAAAGTCCTATATTTATGCCCAGTTTTGAGTTCGACTCCATTTCTATAAAATTTAACCACCAGATTTGGATCATTGATTGGTATAAGTCTAGCTTCGAAATGAGCACTTTGACCCTCAGTAAGAACAAGGGGTTCAAAAGGCTCAATGAATTTGGGTGGCTGCAACTTGAATGGTGTACTCATTTCTGGCCTTTCTTTTCCGAATGATTCTAATTCAAGGATTTTAGCATAAGCGTCGGGTTGAAGAGTTGAGTAGTCCTGCAAAATAGCAGAAAATTAATTTCTGCGTAAGACTGAAATTTAGAATTAAACGAACTTACCACATTTCGATGACCACCAATACATCTCAAAAATGCACGAGTTCGGTCGCTTCCGTGCCTAAAATTACAGCAAAATAAATATTACAACTAACTCTTGAAAACTTTTACTTATGCCTTCTCCTACTTATTTCTTGCACGACATTCATATTCTCCAGTATCCAATTCCGTAATACCGTTAATATCCATCGAAACAAACCCAAAGTCGTAAATTGTTTTAATTCTTGAAGCTTGTGGTAAAGGTTCGCCATCTTTAAACCATTCAACAACCATATCTGGATCCCCAACTGGAACAAGTGTTGCTTCAAAATGTGCTGCATCATTATCATGTAAATTATCCAGCGGTTGGATTTGTGTAGTGAATCTTGGTTTTTGTCCTTTGCCGTATTCAACTACCCCAAGATTAAAACTAATTTCATCCATACCATAATCATTTGTTGCACGGCAAGTGTATTTTCCTGTATCTAATATCTTAACATCTTCGATTTCAATGACAACCATTCCAAATGCATATACAGTACGAATTCGGGCTTGGGCTTCGATTGGTTCCCCATCTTTAAACCATTCAATTCTCATTTTCGGATCTCCAACTGGGATAAGACAGGCTTCAAAATGTCCAAGGTCCCCTTCAGTTAAGCTAGGTTGATCTTTAAATTGCGTAGTAAATTTGGGTGGTTGGCCTGGCCCAGCTTTATCTGGTTTTTCTTTAAGAGCTTTGGGTGCATCAATTTTTTGAATCTTTGCTAGCCCTTCTTCACCCTTTGGATGTTGGGTGCTTGTAATCATTGATTCTTTATCCTTGATGTAGACAGTTGTAGAAGTGAAGGCTTCCCCATGCTCATTCCAGCAACGACAAGTATAAACTCCTTGATCTCTTCCATGTACATCTTCCAAGTCCAAACTTACAAAGCCAAAGTCAAACATCTTCTTGTAACGTGTGCCCATTACCAAAGGTTGTCCATTAAAGAACCATTCAATATTCAATTTAGGATCTTCTTTAGGCTCAGCTTGTGCTTGCATTTGTAAAAATCCATTTTCATCTAATCTAAATTCAGGTTTGAGACCAGGGGCCCAATATGGTTTTTGAAATGTTGGGGCAGGTAGGCTTGGGCGTCTTTCACCCTTTGCAGCTAATTCTTGTTCTGCTTTCTCCACAGCTTGAAGTCCTTCTGAGCCTTTTGGATGAAGAGTTCCTCTTGTGATGTCGTTTATTCCATAAACTTTGAGAATTCCACTTGTTGAAGCAGATCCTGTTTTATTTGTTGCACGGACAGAATATACACCTTCATCTTCTGGATAACAATGGCTAATGTCAAGGCTAATATAGCCAAATTCATATGCTGTTTTAAATCTATTTCCAAAGGCTAACGGTTTTCCATTTTTAAACCATTCAATTTTCATGTTTGGATCATTCTTAGGCTCAACTCGGCATTCAAAATGGGCATTTTTACCTTCTTGAATTTCAACGTTATTAAGATCTGAAATGTACATTGGATTACCGAACGTTGGTTCTTCTAATTTAGCTTCTGCTGTTGCTGGAGCTTCCAATGATGCAATTAAAGGCAAAGATTGGGGATGTAATGATTCATGCGAAAGATCTGGTCGAGAATCAATTTTGATTGTACACGTAGTCATAGCTTCACCCACTGCATTCTTAGCTTTGCAAACATAAATTCCTTGATCTGTATCCCGTAATCCGCTAATGTCAAGGCTTACAAGTCCAAAATCGTAATTTGGTTTGAGTCTGGATCCAAATTCCAAGGGTTTACCGTTCTTGAACCATTCTATTGTTAACTCTGGATCATTCCTTGGTTCAACAAATGCATCTAAATGTAGATGAGTATTTTCACGTAATCCGTCATGTGAAACCAAATTCCGTGTAAATACTGGTGGTTGTTTTTGTGTAATGTCCATTGGAATTGGGGCCATAACAGGGCGTTCCATATCTTGAATTTTGTTCCATGCTTCTGGATGAAACGGTGCATTGCTAATGTTTGAGCGTGGTTTCACTCTCATTGTTGTAGATGTTATAGCTTCTCCGGCTTTATTTGATACTTTGCACATGTAAACACCAGAATCTTCAGTAATTGTGGATTGAATGTCTAAGGTTACTAAACCAAAATCTGTAGTCGTACGAAACCTTGAGCCCATTTTCAATTCAACTCCATTAAGAAACCATTCATATTTCAAGTTTGGATCTCCAACTGGTACAACTCGACATTCAAAATGTGCATGCTCACCTTCCCATAATTCCTCTGGTCCGGTAAGACTAGCTGTGAATACAGGCTTATCAAATTCCATTGGTACTTCTTCTGGCCTTTGTGGAGCCCTTGATTCTAATTGTTGAATCTTTTTGAAGCCTTCTGGATGTTGGGATTCAGTTAGAATCACGGCCTTAGATTTAATTGACATTTTAGCAGTTGTAACGGCTTCACCATGTAAATTTTTGGCTTGGGCAATATAAACACCCTCATCTTCTGGACGAACATGTTGAATATCAAGAGCCACATAGCCAAAATCATGAGTTTTCTTAGTTCGAGAACTATCTTCAAGTGGCTTATCATTTCGGAACCATTGGACGGTTAGGTTTGGATCTCCAACCGGGATTAGTCTACCTTCAAAATGAATATTTTGTCCTTCTACGGATTCTACGTTACTAATTGGTACAGTAAACGTTGGTCGTTGAAATGTTACTGGGGTTTCCATTTTTGGAACCATTTCCTTTTGGTCTAATTGCTTCAGTTTTGACAAGGTTGCTTGTTCACGATCTGATTTGGTAATAATATTTCCTTCAGCGACTACTTGAAGATTGATATGATTATCTGCTTGCCCAACAGAATTCTCTGCATGGGCAGTGTATGTACCAGTATCTTCTTTGATGCAAGCAC
>JAQGCY010001273.1:0-11198 GCA_034700645.1 Xenylla mediterranea
TATTATGAGTTAATGAAATTAGTTTAAAGGAAACTCCGAAATTGAAACTTGTCTTCAGTACAGTGTACACATCGCGTTGCCTGTGATGCTATAACGTCTGCAAAATTATTCTTTAAAGATTTATTCATTGCATTAATTACCTATCCTAGACTACCATAGAGACTAGCTGAACTTAGAAGTTCGGTTCAGATCAAAAAAGCGCTGGGCTTTCCCAGCTTACATCATTCAGAGTGATTTATTGGTATTACATAAAAAATTCGAGTAGAAAGACTAGATTCGAGTTGCAAATTGCAATTACAAGCTTTCTTTCTGGTTAGCTAGAATTCGTAAATTTTAACTAGAATTTGTAATTCGTAACCCTTAATGTTCCTTCTGTTCGGAATTCTGAAGGAAGCCTCATTAAGTCACTTCTTCTTGTCGAGTTAACATCAAAGGATTTTAGCTAGGACAAACATTGGACAAAGGTCCCAATTGTTAATTGTTTTGATTGAATCCCCTTGTGCAGGGTTAGGCACACAAGTCTGTTAGTTAGTTAGAGATAAGAGTTCTAGAATAATAGTCAACCTTCGGAATAAAATAGTAAAATCCTAAGTTGATATTATTTTGTGAAGTCAATTACTTTGGACTACTGGAGGTTACCTCGCTGCTCTATTGTTTACGTTGTATTGTTAAGTGTTTATGATAACGTTCACCGCGTTAAGGTGTGGTCCTTCGGAAAATTAAGCTAAGTGAAACCGTGAAAAGTAAACCCCTGGTGCTACCGGAAGGAACCCAAAAGGTGGCAAGGCCTGTATCCTTTTCACTAACCCTGCCGTTAATCAAAACACTTATATGTATTTCTTTCAAACTTTGCACACGGCAGTTTGAAATAAAATTTTAATTAAACCTTACCTACAAAATACTCGACAATTTTATTCGATTTCTAAGTTTACTTTAAATGCAATGGACATGTTTTACAATATTTTCAACATGTGCAGCGGAATTATAATGCACATGAAAATACAAAACCTGTAATTGTAAGTTTTAGTATAATTCAAATGCACAACTACCATACATAAAATCAAATACAATTAAAATTTGTTTTCATTTCTTATCCAAATATTGTGTGTCTTTGCGTAACTCTAAATTGTAAAGACTATTTTTGGCTCATTTTATTATAAAAACTGTCACATCATGCATGTTTTTATTGCTTTAAAAGTTAAAATTGCAATATTACATCGCAGTACATTTGGAGATTTCATATTCATATACAAGAATCGTAAAATCCTATTCTAAAATCATTTTGTGTTATAAAAATAATATTGTCAACTACAAAGCAGTTTCGGTTTATTAAAAGCGACAAGAGACAAGCTCATAAATTTTTTGGCTTTATCAAAGCACATACAGTAGATGAAATATGCATTTATTTATTCCAAAAGGAAGTCCAAGTAAACATAAACTAAAACAGACATTGAAGAATTTCCGGTGCCTGAGACTTATAAATGTGAATGTATTTTAGTATCGGATTTAACAATAACTCGGCCAACAATCATAATCCTGCACTTTAAATGGCGCACGACCTTGTTCTGGACCGTCTTATCAGATAACAGGAATGTCATAATCTTTCTTGTAAGTCATTAAGTTTGTAAATATTTTATATGTTCAAAAGCTGCTGTTTTTCTGTTTTATTCAACACTGAACTGAAAAAATATTATCCCTTTCCTTTATCTGACAGCTTTTGAGGTAAACATATCTTATTGCAATAGCTAAAACAAGAGTTTTGTTTGAATTTGTTTTGATTTGAAGATGTTTGAACTCACCGAATCAAGAATGTTTAAAGATATATCGTATTTTCTGTCTCTGTAGAAGGAAAACAGCTAGTACTTAACTGATTTCTATGATATGATACAACGAATATAAACAGTACTTACATTTTTCTTGCATGGATTTTAAATGTACAAGTATACAAGACAAGCTGAATAGAAAGCAGGCCAAGCAGTAGTCATAAATTTTCTGATAAAAAACATTTGGCTCTTCTCTTTTGTAGAATCAAGATGAGTTGTATTCATCCAATATAAAACTCATGTGGATTTTAAGAGTTTTTTAATATATTCTACTATATTATATCTCGATCTTCCCTTTCATCATATCTTAGAATATGAATATCGTACAAGTAAAAGTAAAACACTCAAACTCAATCCTACAGTACTTAAGTATAAATAAACCTTATAAAAAGTGGAGCATATCAGTCGAAGGAGATAACGCTGATCATATAACTCGTTTTTAAAAAACCTTCAATTGATATATACATGAATAGGAATTTCTTCTAAATTTGTACTAGTAAATTAAATCTGGTTAAAAATTTAAAAGACTGATAAATCATATTCATATACAACAACATATACACAAATTGAAGTAAAAGATAAAAATGTCAAGTTGTATTCCTAAGTTAGCTTGTTGTTTTAAAAATGAAACTTAATTTGCTCTCCATATGCCATGTGTTTGTGTTTTTTTAAGAAAACCAAAAACACTGTTTTCAACGGGAAAAATCAATACTTCTAAAACAAATGTTTATGTATATTTGAATAGATTGCTCAAAAAAATTTTATGCTAAAGAAATGAAATATGAGAAGGAAGGAAATTAGAGATGAATTACCTACGGCTTGCCTAGTTGACATTTACTCTAAAGAAAAACACTGGGAATTTCTTATTTGTATACACACAACACGCACTTCCTATCATTAGCAACTTTTTCAATTAACTCACAGATGTATTTGTAAAATATTCTTAATGTTTTATTATAACAAGCCGTTGACGAAGGATGGTCAGCTTGGCTTGGACAATGGTTTTTATAGCATTTACTAAAGTTGATTAAGTTAGATGATGTACGCAAACCTTATGCTTGACCAGAATCTATGGCAGGGATCTAAGAAATACCTAACTAACAAATTTGAAAATAGTCATTTGACTTTGGACTTGTCATAAAACATAATCTACATTTTTTTTAGTTGATAAAAGTAAACTGACAAGCGAAATAAATTTTCCAAAAAATACAAGTATCTTATTCGTAGAATACTTTGGTGTAAACTGAAGCATTCCAAATTAGAAATATAATATTAATTAGCGCTACATATAAGCACTAAATCTTCCGGTTTGTAATAAATTTCAGTCATAATATTTTCGTACAAGTAAAAGAGAAAGTAGACTTTCACCAAATAAAGTACACAAATTGCTTACAGATTGACTAACTTCAGATAGCAGAAATTCGGGTTCATTTGTATTCCATTTCTGTTCCACAAGCATGGTTAATTACACTGTAAATCAACTTCTCAAACCCCATGGCAGGGAAAACGTGAATTCGTGAGGCTCATTTTAGAGTAATCGTTTGCAAATTGTACTACATGGAGAAAGCAGTTGGACTTACATACATTTGAATCTTCAACGAAGAATTATTAAAATAATATAGGTTCTTAACATTACAGAAACGACATAAGTATTGCACCAATTATCTAGACTAAGTATGGCATATTTCAAAAAATTATGTTGCATAAATTTTTCACTGTCATTATCTTATTTAACGTTGTATAATGAAGATAAAATGATTTGAAACTTCATTGTAACGAAAAGCGCTACAGCTAGAAATTGAACTTTGCTGAGGTTTTTGTTAGATGATTTACGGTATAATTAAGTCACGAGCAGAGAGTCATTCATTTTGAGCTGAATTACAGTTCCAGTGTATTATAATTCGTTCGTAACAAGAAAATGAAACATTTGCCAACCGTCTATGCTGCCGAAGTAGAATTTTGTACGAAAAACCTTTTCAAAGCGTCAGATGAACTTTCAAAGTCGATTTTGCTATTGTATATAACATCAAATTATATTTTTCAAGTGGCACTTTTTCTTTCTACAGAAACTTATAAAATTATCCCTTACCTGCCTCACTAAAATATAAATTGAAAATTCATACATAAATTGAGCTAGATTTTATCCATGAACTTATCAAATAAGCCAAATTTTGCTGAAGCAATTTTCAAGCAAGTATTTACGTATTTAATTTATCCTTTGTAGCCTCCTGCTTCTTGTTGTAGAATTCTTCTCATATTCTTCCATTCATACCACACTTCATTTTAAATTCCTAAATCTTCGTTCCTTTCTTTACATAACTTTGTTCTTTCTTCATTTCTTTTACCAGAAAATGCAGTGACTTAATGATCATGAAAACCGCATTTAATGAACTAGCATTTCATTATGGCTTTTGTAGTGGGAAAGAAGCCCCGCTTCATCCTTTTTGAGTACACATTTGAACATTACCATTTGAAGACAAAACTAATAGTATAAATGTGTTGCTTCTTACTTAATCTTTCAAAAGAAAGAGGATTAACTTTTACTTTCTCAGTTCACTCTTCTTGTAATTATGACAATACTATTATAAAGTCTCACAAGCTGAGTGCATATGTGTACGTTTAACTTTAAAAGCTTTCATCAGGTTATCAATTGGCGTCGATTTTTGTTTCCGTATCATACACGCTTTAGTAACTTTTACTTGCATCCTAAGTTCTTCTACACTGGACTAGTTTCCACTACCGCATATTTGAAAAATTTGTAAACAACATGAAATTTTTAATTCATTGTTGTGATGTGAAATTTTGAACTGCAGGGGAGATTCAAGCTACTAATTCACGAGACAAGAGTTATTATTGATATATTACCTATTGCTTGTAAGAAATTCGCATTCTACATTTCTGCTTGAAAGGCTTTTATCTACTTTTATCGTTTTATTTCCACCCAAACAGCACATATTATGCACATTAAAATGAGTTAAGCGTAACAGAATGGGATTTGGATCATTGAGTTTTATTTCAACAACTTTGAAAATATCTAAAAAGTTTCGTTTCACAGACCAGACAAGATAACTTCATAGAGAAATGGAAGAAACTATAACTATCTATTTTAGGAAAGTTAGATTTCTTTTATCATAAAATTTCGTTATAAGACTTTTTTTGATGGGATTAAAACTCGCAGGTCACAAGAGTAGGTTGTCTCCTCCAACATCTAAATTGAGCTAGATTATTTCATGAAGTTACATTGTGAATGTGATGAGTACAAAACCAAATTACATGTAAATAAATTAGTTATGATGCTTGAAAATGTCATTTAGAATGTAAACAGAACTTCGCGTAGTCTGCTCTAAAGCTTATGTCAGCAAAATTACTGTTTAAGCTAAATAAACAAAAAATATTTAGATTCAATATTTCCTCTGGTTTATAGTCAAATAAATTTACTTAATCATGAATACTAAACAAACGTTTTTGTGTTTACTATTGTTTATTTTTGCAGCTAAGAGCCACTCATGCATTTATATTTGTGCATATAAATATAATAATCCAAAACTTCGGATTAGTTGTGAAATACAAGGAATTGTTGTCTCATTCATATTTCGTACTGTCACGAGAAGAGTCGGAGCAAGTCAAATTCTGAAAAGTTGTTGTGTTTGAAAAATTACTTAAACATATTCAACAGTTAGGTTTTATTTAAACTTTTGTTTTGTTCAATTATTTGGAGCTCAAGAAATGTACAATTATAGGTTTCGTTCTTTATTCCTGTTTTTATGTTCTTTGCACCTGTGGCTGTGATGGTATTAATGTCTAGTAAACGATGGCAAAAATATTTTAATAATCCAAACGTCCTAAAATATTCTCTTTCAGTATAAATAGTAATAGAGCATAAGTTTGTCTTTCCTAAATGAAATAGAAGTCCTAGTTTCCTCAAAAGGAAGAGTAGAAAAAAAAACTGCCAACCAAAAATCTTAATTCATTACGTAAAATTGTATAGAAGTTACTAACTCTGAGTTTACGGTTAGAGAATTTTCTGTCAATTTAGTTACTTTAAAATCCCTATAAGTTAGGTTTATTTTATCCCTGAAATTACTTGGAGTAATTGTCAGCTCCAATGCCAATTGTATATATTTATTTTAAAAGCTATAAATTCCCCATTCGTTTGACTCAGGTTGCCTGTTCATATTGGAATTAGACTTATGAATTTGGAGATGGTAGATAATACATTTTCTAAAATGTAAAAGATCTAATATCAAATTCAAGACTCTAGAACACAAAACTTCTCAACCTAATTCTTTATCTGGGTATAGCATTAATTGATGGCTTTAAGTTTAGAAGTCAATAATTTAACTCAGAGTTTCTAAATCCTTTGCGTCGTCAGTCATTTTGACATTTGAGCTTGGTAAATATTTAGCTATTGGAAGTCAGATCATTTTCCTTTAATGACCTTAAGAAATTCCAACAAGATGAAGAGTTCACATTTGCATGCAAACGCAGTCGTTAGTGAAGAATTCAAAGTCTACTATACAATCAGTGTGTATTTGCTTAGGTCATTTCCTTAAGCTTGTCAACAAATCAAAAAAGTATTAGCTTCATGGGTTTCCTTGCTCTTGGGGGAGGATAATTTGGCATGATTTATGACTTATTCCTAAAAGCTAAGAATGCAAAGACAGATTTTTACTTTTCGTTCATCAATCTACCTATTTTTAAATTAAATCTACTTGATACAGATATTATACTGCATACTTTACATATTGAATGGATAAATTCTAATTGGAATAAAGTTGATTAAGATCAATTTTTGCAAAGTTTTAGTATATAGCCAGTAAGAACAAACCGGATTTAGATTTTAGGGATCTTTGAAAACTTTTTTTTAAGGTATCTGTATTAAAATAAGCATCCTAATACAATCCAAATTTTTTACATGAAACTTGGGAAAATTTAATATAAATGTAGAAGTTTCAAGATGTTCATGTTTTTATATGCATAGAGTCCAAAGTAGAATACACATTTCAGAGTTGATGTTCTCCTTTTATCTCATTTAAATTTATTTCATTTCATTACAGTTTTTTTTATAAGCGAAATATTTTTCTATCATCCTGGATTTAACTTGCCTTACAGTTTAATTTACCGTTAAAAGGAAGCTGATACGTACAATATAGCTTTTGTATAAACTCTCTAAATAAATTTTGTATTCAACGTGTTTGTAGTCTAATTAAACTTGAATATGGGTACGTTCTTCATGTAATATTTGCTCAAAATTTTATTTTACCGTGTTTACCATAATCTTATGAACATTACATGGAATACTCTTGTTGCTTGTGTAAGCAAAACAAAAAAGTTCACTTATGGTGATCCAGAAGAATTGATTTTTAAAATATCATTTCAGTAACCAAACATTCACACTTTTGTCAATGAAAAAATCTGACGCGAACGCGTCATGTAAACTAGATACGTTGCAATAAATATGGCCAATTGGCACTGAAGCGAACATTATTAAAGATCCAAACGTTTGTCTTATTTCTGATTCTTAGATTACTTTCCATTACATCCCCCAATAAATGCAAATACAATTTAGTCAAAAACTAAACCACACCCTCTTAATCCTATCAGACTGAATTTTATTAGAGAAAATGAAATTAGTTCAAAGGAAACACTGAAATTGAAACTTGTCCACAGTACAGTGTACACAGCGCAGAGAAAGATTTATTCATTGCATTAATTACCGAACCTAGAAAACTGTAGAGACTATCTAGCTGAACTTTGAGGTTCGGTTCAGACGAAAAAAGTGCTGGGTTTTCCCAGTTTAAGCCATTCAGAGTGATTTATTGGTATTACATTAAAAATGCAAGTAGAGAGAGGACTAGATGTTAGTTGCAACTTTCAATTAATTCTCTTTCTGGTTAGCTAGAAACAAATTTTTTTTTATACCAAGACAAGAGTTTAATTATACTTTGGTACGAAGAAAACAAGAAAACTATGGCATATCTACTCTTTAACTTTGAAATTTCATTAATTCAGCCCAAAATGTTATTCTGATCAGAACAGAAGTATCCAAACAACAAAGCCTAAAAATCGAAGCACCCCAAATGCATGCATAAGTAATGCGAACTTTCTCCTACGAGTTTTCTACTTTATTTAAATACTACATGAAGGAAGCGAAGATGTTCACATCCACCCATACGGCTGTGTATAAGTAAACAACAAATGTCGTTAGTAAAAACTTTCACTTTTCTTGCATCTTCTGCCTACAGTTTCAAGCAAAAATACATCTGTCTCTGGGTCTAGGATAGATGTATTTTTCTATTTGCAAGTGTATTATAAATTATCTGAATCTATAACCAAAATAAAATGAAGTGAAATCTTTAGAATCCTTTGTATAAATAAGTAGGTTGTTTACATAAGCTCCGCATACAACATTTGTCTAATCTCTAATGAATTATTTACACACGATTGGTATTTAGATTATTGTTTTACTTTTCCAAAGGAATTGAGTTTCAGACCAAAATAACAAATGTCTCTTGATCCGGAAAGTGCATTGTATTGCATTATGCCGATTTCTTTGATCTTAAGTTGGAGTTCATTTACGTTTTCTTTATCTGAGAATTTCACCAGATGACATACAACACCTCAGTTAGGTACAGGACAAGGTACCTCAAGGTAAGAATGAAGCAATAATTACTAATTTTTTTGTTGAATTACCGAGCGACGTTTTGTGACTAAACTATTAACTATTCAACTTTATTCCATGGTTTACTTTCTTTATTACAATTTTCAAGATTTCACGAATTCCATGTACATATATGCTTCGAAATTACATACAAGAGTATTAAAATTGCAATAAAATCAAGCTTCAAGCAGTTGTCAATTCGGATTTGAATGCTGCATGACAAAAATTAAATGTTTTAGTTTTTTCAAATTATAATAAAAAGACGACTGTCAACTGGGGCTATAAGATTTTTATTATGCTAGTTTTGTTGGGATTCAAGTTTTTGACAATGACAAATATTCATTTACCAATACGGACTGAAAATAAGTATTACAGAATTTATATTTTTGCTATGTAGTTGTTCGACTCAACAAATAAAAACTAAAATATGAATTATGACAAGCTATTAAGGTACCCTAGGTGCAAAATAATGCTTTTACGCAATGAACAAATAATTTTAACTAAACCAAACTTAATATTCAAAACAGAAACGAGATGAAAAGTCAAAATCCAAACCAAAACGGTTTAAAAGCCAATCGAGCATTCACTTTTTTGCTTATATAAATTGGGAACGGTTCTTCACACTAGCTAGCCAAGTCTTTTTCGCTGTTATAAGAGTTTTTACTTGTAAAATTAAGGTAATCTTTTCTATCATTTTCGTCCAGTTCTACTGTATTATAGATCCAGATTCTTGCTTCCTCTCCATTTGAAAAAAGTATGGAACTTGTCAATCCCACAATTCCGTGGATTAAATCCTTTGTTTCTAACGGAAAACTGATTTAGAAAACTTTATGCTATTCTGAATAAGATTGGAGATATCGTATCGTCTGCTAAAATTCGACTTTTCTGAAAATTAAATCTGGAAAGTCTCTTGTACGTGTTTTCTACTTGTCGCACGACATACGAGTCTTATTTGATTTTCTCAAATCCCTAGAAGTCTATGTATTGGAATTATGTGTTTGTGTGTGAAATGAGAAAAATAAAAGTACAGACACAGAATTAGGTTTGGGGTGACAAGTTAAGCTCCCAAATATCTGAAAGTAGTAATCGAAGATTACTTTTTCAAAGTGTTGGCTTTCTTTCTCTGTCTCTCTAAAGTTGATAATAGAGAACAGCTCAATTATTTGGAGCTCAAAAAGTTTACTGTTATAGATTGTCTTGCTCTTTTTATTGCATTTTACTTGCTTAGACATTTATCTCGTTTCCATCTGTGAGCAAAATAAATTTATAAATCATTGATTGAGTGTTATTTTGGAAAAATTTAGATTTCTATTTTTTATTACATCAGAATTAGTGGATGATACACGTTCAATGAAATAATTTTATTATAATTAGTTGGTTGCTTCAATTCAAAACAACAATGTCTCCTAAATTTACAATAAATTTTCTCCCTTGATTCAGCTTTTACCTTGTTCTAGGAAAGTTGATTAGTTGAATTTATATTTCGATGCCCTTTCTAAAAATTTATTTATTTAGCTAAACATATTTAGTTGTGCAACTGCAGTTGTTGTTGTTTAAATTGTTCTGTTTTAAGTATAATAATCACTAGCATTTATAAACACAAATTTCTTCGTCTAGTTACATTTACATATCTCAATCAGAACAAAAATATTAAATGAAGCGTATTGAATCGGATTGAGTTTAGCTTGCTTCTTTATCCTATTTTTCAGAAGTTTTTTGAATAAGTGAACTTATTGACACTTTCTCCGAAAGAAAATGTAGGGTAATAACTTTATCTCTATTTCTATGTTTTCAATTACTGGTGATGACAATGACTGACATTAGACATATTGTAGCTTGAAACATGGACAAAACTTATAAGGACACACACTGGATCATTGAACTCAATTTTTAGCCTATAGTTACCGATAAGATTAATCTTTCAGTACCTGACAAAACTGAGAAAAAAGAAAACCTACTGAATATAAATTCGATATAATAATTTTTTTTGTTCAGGATAATGCACATGGATTAAAATTCATCCTCTTCAACACAGTGTCACAAAGTCAAAGTCCAGCTGAAAATTTAAACTGTAAATTAATTGTTACAATTAATCTAAAAGTTTGATATTATTTTAGTGCGACGCTTTGATGGAAAATGTTTGTATTATACTAATAATAACTACAAAACACATTTTTTTTTCAAAATTAAACCATAAGCATCTGAATCATGCTTATGTAAATATAAGCGGTGATGGTAAGCTTCAATGTTTATGCAAGATTTCTTTGGGCTTTATAGCTAAATGTAAATTTGAGTGCAATGCAACATGAGAGAAAGTGAAAGAACTCGTCCATTTCAAATCCATGTAAACTGCATGTAAGTAATTTAGTAAATGACCCATGAAAATCTCATTTGGAATGTAAACAGTACTTTGGCTTTGTCGGCATTTAAGCTTCTGTTAATAAGGTTACGATTTAAACAAATAACCTATGCAATATTTACTCTGGTTTATTTACATAAGCTTTTATTAATTATTGAAGCTTTAACAAAACAAATGTTGTATTTATTAAGAAATTCGTTATCAAAGAATTCCAAGATGAATTGTGATAAAATTTCGTCTGTATAATCAGTATTGTAACTTTAAAATTGCTATAGTTTGGAGGTTTCTATTTTAATACTTCTTAAATTCGATTCTTACTTCGTTTTTTACAGATGTAGAAATTCTGATTCTACTT
>JAQGCY010001274.1:0-11198 GCA_034700645.1 Xenylla mediterranea
AGTCAAAAAGAGGTATACCCACTAAAGTGGCCCTAACTTTGGAACCGGTCAAGTTTTGGACAAACAAAAGGCGTCATGCACATCTAGAAGGTTCGGACTAAATCCTCAGAAAGTTTGGTCCAGCTACATTTAGTAGTTTAAGAGGAGTTCACGCCACAAGAATTGATTTTGGAAATCCGGTAGTTATATTAGAGTATAGATAGATAAATACTTTGCTTTACTGTTGAATAAACCAATCATCTGCTATTTCTACACCTTCAACTTTTTAGCAAGTATTTGTTAACGTGAGCTTACTTTGCGTATATTTAAAAATTAAACTGAACATATTTTTAGCATGCCATGCAGACATATTGATAAATTTTATAATTCTGATCGAACCAATAATTAATTTTAGCATCTTAACTCCTTAGCAAACTTTCTTGTAAAAATTTGTGAGGGAATGTATGAACATACTCTAAGTCCTGTATTGAATCTTCTCATGCCCGTATAGCAGAGTAATATTGGGAATTTGAGCTCAGGCTTTTATAGTGTGTTTAATACGTAGGCTTCTGCCCTATACTCTTACTCATAGTCATAGCCAATGCATAGGCATAGGCAGGCATAGACATTGGAATACACATTACAGAGTACAAGTAAGTACATAGACAGTATAGAGAATGAAAGTTGAAACAGAGGACGTGGACATGGCCTCTGACCATGAGGACACCAAAGGGTCAGCCCATGACAACCACTTACCCTCCAACCCAACACCCCCACCCAGTTCACTCCAAATCCCAATTAAAACTGAACCCAGTCCCAGTTCAAGTGCACCCAAACCTTATAGAAATGGAGCAGAGTCCCATGGAGAATCAAATGCTGAACTTGATTTCCTTATTGCAAAATATTTAGTGGCCAACCCACGCTATCACAAAACTGGACAAGTAAAGAACAATAGTCTCAAATTAGAAATTAAGGACATAATTTAAGGTCTGGATTGTTTTTTTGTTTTTCCTAGGCTTTGATACAGGAATTGGAAGCAAATGAGGTAAATCCACTAAATTAAGCTTCTAAAATTAACTAAAATTTTTGATAGTTGTGTTAGCTATTGTTTTTAAAATTTTCTGAATGAAAATAAACATTTTCCATGTGCGTTTTTTGGTAGAATTCATTACATATTGTTCTTTGGTTGTTTTTGTACTTAGGTAATTCCACGGAGTACAAATTGGGAAGGACGAGCAGTGGCCCAGGACTTCCATTCATTCGTAAGTAAAAATCAATCATTAATTATGCATGGATTAGGATTAATTAAGGAAATCAGGCCAATTAGTGGGGACTTTGGGTGTAAAATGCATGGAATTGAGTGGGATTGGATGATTTTTGGTTTATTTTTGAGATTTAAGTATGTTTGTGGGGTTGGTGGAGGAAGGGTGGAGAGGGGCATGTGAAGGGGTGGATGAAAGGGCCAAGGGTAGTTTAGTCTTAATTGGACAGGGTTACTTAGGGTACAGACACACCAAAATAAATGCATGGGGGAAAGTTCTTGAGTTGAGTTTATAGAGAGACAAGTCTCAGTTGCTTATACTAATAACTATAAGTTGGGCATAGCATAGAAACAGAACAGAGAATGAAATGAATCCAAAGAATTTTGAGGGTGGAATTGGGTGGTTGGTTTTGATTTCATAGGAAAACCTATAGACCCGCCAGGGCTCATTCTGCCTTTTTGTTCTTGTGTCGGCTTGCATTGCTGGGTCAGATGTCAGATCTAAGCTGATGCGCTGGCTTCCTTTGCAGGCGTACCCAGAGCGACAGGAGGAAAAGAAACCTAATTTTGATATAGTATTGATAGGTTCTTCTGTCTGACTAATACAAGACTTTCCTTATGCATGGTATGTTATGTACTAATCTAATACTAATACTAAAGCCTATGATTTTTTAATTTTTTTTATCAATGGACTTTCCAAGTTAGAGTTAGGCTTAATATTATGAATAGGATGAGAGAAAGATGGAAATATTTGAATGGAATTATTGGAATTAATTGGAAACAGAAACCACTAATCCCATCCCATTTACCATTTGGAATTTTATCCTTGGTTTTCTGAGTTGATTGTGTTATGATTTATGATTAGTTAGGACTAATGGACTTAATGGCTTTATAAATTGCTGTCTAAAAGCAAATGAATTCCATTCCTTCTGGAAATAAATGTCTCGTTTTTAGGTATATTAAGAAATTAAGAATACTTGAGCACTAGCATATAAAATTAAACCTTTGATTTCATTCTGATTCTGATTTTGATTTGGAATTGCAGAACTCCAAGATTTCCCATCACATTGGTCCGGAATACTTGAGTCAGTTGTTGTCCACCTTACTCTCTCTTGCCCAAAACACAGTTGGGCCGGGTGGTAGAAAAGATGGTCCCGGCCCACAGTCCTTGGCCTCCAGTCTCCTCTCCATCTCCACTTCCTCTCTTGTCCACAACAATGGAAGGACTAGGAGCATCCTGGGTCAGACAATTCCCAGGGCTCCAACCCATCCCCTCCGTCATCGGACAGCTACCCATTCCCCACTCAACATTGCCCATAGCTTACATGTCCGTGATCTCTTTGCCACAAACCTCAGTGCCCGTCCAATGTGTCCTACATTCCTCATGTCCGGGAGATTTGCCCTGGCCAAACGATCCCTTGGACACCTTTCCTCAGTTTACTGTGTTCTATTTGATCAGAGTGGAAAGTTCCTTGTTACAGCGGCAGATGATAAATTGGTCAAAATATGGAGTTTGGTGAGTTCATATTTATTTTATTAGTAGTATAATAAACCCGGCAAAGCTCCCTCTGCATTTTTCCACTCAGTCGGCTCTATTTGAAGGTTTGACTATAAATGAGTAATATTGTTTTAGATTGATGGTCGTTTGATCCTAACTCTCCGTGGTAATTCCTCAGAAATCACAGACTTGGCCATAAATCTGGAGAACACACTCTTGGCCTCAAGTACTTGTGATCGGATGGTCCGTGTTTGGAGTCTGAGTACTGGGGAACTGCTCAAAAGCCTCACTGGCCACACAGGGAATGTGACCAGTGTTTTCTTTTGTCCAATGTCACGAGCATGGACTGGGACTGGAGCTCCAATCCGTTACTTGGCCACAACAGGCAAAGATGGCAGTGTTTGTTTCTGGGCTTATCGTGAAATACCTGGAAAAAAAGTTGTGTTTGAGTAAGTGTGGTTTATTGTTTAATAATACTATACCCGCTAGCGCGCTCTGTCGTCAATTAACTATAAAAAAACGCTGCTGGGTTTAGTAATTTTTGTATAGTATAGATTGTTAAAATATATTTTGTTTTTCAGATCCAAACCCACGGAATTTCAAGAACGAATGCGTCCTGGTTCCTGTCAAATGCTCTGCGCTGGTTTTTCTAGTGGTGGTATATTCTTTGCGGCTGGGAATGCAGACTGTAACGTCCGGGTCTATTACATGTTGGACCCTGAAGGACCCAAACGAATCCTAGAGAACCAAACCCATACAGATCGTGTGGACTCAATTTCATGGGCACATCAGGGCGTTAGATTTGTGAGCGGAAGCAGAGATGGACTCGCACTTGTTTGGCGACTCGACTCCAAGGCAGGTGGTTGGAGATATACTAAAATTGATGTCAAATATCCAGAAGAGTAAGTCAGCCACATTAAAATCTCTGTTCTAAACTACTAGACTCGGCAAAGCTCGGCCTGCCATTTTGTTTTTGTTATTGTATCGGCGGAAGAGTCAAAAGTCAGCCGGGTCAAAGTTTGTAGTTTTTATTAAGTATTATTTATAAAGAACTTTGTTTGGTATTGTAATTCCAGGTCCTTGCAAGCCCACTCTCATTCTACCCATCGAAATCGGTTGTCTTACCGAGTGACAATGGTTGGTTGGAGTTGTGATGATTCTTTCGTATTCACGGCCATTGCTGCTGGCTCAAACCAAGCACATCGTGGGAATCCGGCTGCAGCTGTTTCAGTCAAAGTTTGGTGTCCAGTCACAGGGAATCTACTCCGCACACTATTTTCACATACAGACGATGTTTACGTGTTAGAACCACATCCACAAAACCCAAGGATCTTAGCCACGGCCGGACATGATGGAAAGATCATTTTATGGGATGTTGGTGCTCAGCCAGTTATGAGTCCAGATGTCACGGACGATGAGCCCGGACACGCCGAACCTCCACCCGGCCAAGGACATAAGATAATCTACGAATACAAAAATCTGCTCGCAGAAGAAACCGGTCAAGGACATGGGGCAATCTTCGATGCAAAATGGAGCCCAGACGGACACGCTCTGGGGGCTACAGATTCACATGGAAATCTTTTAATATTTACAAATTATGGTGGTTTGAGCCGTCCGAAAGTGTTGTCCGGGTCGGGACCGGGTGTGCCGGATCAATTATTTTTCCACACGGACTACAGACCTTTGACGACAGATGCTGTGACGGGTGAAATTCTTGACGAACAGACACAAGTCCTACCGCATTTAATGCCACCGCCGTTTTTAGTCAATTCCGACGGTGCACCATATCCATCACAATTCCAAAGACTTGTGCCTGGACGGGAACTTTGTCGAGATGAGCAGTTGATACCAAATGTTGCTGTTGGAGCAGATGGTGGACTCTTGCAAGTGTTGGATCAGAGAATTGCTGAGTTGGCTGCCCGTGCAGGTGGAGGTGGTCAAATATCACCACCCTTAAACATACCCCCAGTCCCAGATCCGGGTGTTCGTCATACCCATGGAAATTGGCAGCGCACTGAAGAAACAGCAGAAGAAACACCCGCAGTTAAAACTACCCGCAAAAAACTAGAATTCGTTCCACCCCTAAAACCCCCAGTCCTTCAAGCTGCTGATGCTCTTCGTCTGGAATTTGGTGAAATTGAAGAATCAACATTTCAAGCCGTTAACTTTTCATCTAGCGGACGCGGACATGGGCACGGACACACAGTTTCTGTACAACAAGATAATCATGCCGGTACTCAAAATCCACCAGCTTTCCATTCTCGTCGCTTACGTCAATTGGCTGCAGCTGCTGCGGAACAGCGAAGAATCCAAGAAGAACGGCGAAGAAATGAAGAACAAGGTGTACCGCTTCCTAATCCACCCCAAATGGAAATATCAAGTCCACAATTTCGAGGCCGGGCTGGACAAAATGTTGTAACTTTGTCACAAGTGAACGGACGAGGAGGACAGCCAATCCGACGGCGACTCCGCTATCAAATAAACAGAAATCAGCCCGAAGAACCTGAGGAAGAAATGGATGATGAGCGGGATCCAAGTTTTTCAGAATCTGGTGGAAGTTCTGGAAGCGGAAGTTCGAGTGAAGAAGAGTCAGATGGAGATTCTGTCTGGGGAACCGCAGCTCTTCCTCCGCCTCCAGCCGCTCGAACTACAAATGAACAGAGAGACAGAAGAGTTCGTGGACAAACTGCTTCAGCTCCCGCTTCATCAACCGCTCGCAGAAGACGGAGACAAGAGGTCACAAGTCCAGAAAGATCCCCACCGGCCCGTGTCAACAGAACAGCCAGAAGGCCACGCCCTCGACCAAATGTCATTCATAGTGACCATGAAGAAGACGAAGAAGCAGAAGTTCCAAATGCTTCTGAGCCAGAAGCCGAAGAGCCTGAAGAACCAACACCCTCAGCCAGTTCTGCTAGCCAAAGTGAGTCAGACTGGAGTGACCAGCACTCTCATCCCCGCACAGCTGAATCTGCGGCCGGACGAAAAAAGAAACGAAAATCCTTACGCTCCCGTGCTGAGCGTCCCAAATCTACAGCCAGTGATGAACCACCAACCTTAGAACGAGCAGTTGAAGGAGCAGAAGGATCGGATGAAGACTACCAAGATCCACGGGCTCTGGCTGGACCAAGTTCAAGGCTCACCCGCTCAAAAGCCAATCCAGACTCAGCAAAGAAAAAATCAAGACCAAAACGATCTGTAAGAATTAACAAAGTTCATTTGTTTATTCTGATTGGTTTTGTTTATTGATTTGATTGTTGTTATAGCAACCCCGGAAGAATTTGGATGAGGATTTGCTGATGGATGGTGGGGCTCTGCGACTGCCGTCGGAATGGTTGGCCTCAACGCAACCCAAACGTTTTCCGTATTACCCCCAACTGGGGGATGAGTTGGTTTACTTTCGTCAAGGACATGAGAACTATGTCAACAAAATCAAAAACTCAAATCTCTATCCCACAGACAAGAAGTTCATGAAACAATTGCCTTACAAAGCTCATCCAAATCTTCCTGTAAGTCAAATATCAAAAATCAAATACTACTACAAACTAGACCCGGCAAAGTTCTCTTGCCGACACAATAACAAAACGACAGAGCGAGCTTTGCCGAGTTTAGTAAGTAGGTCTAGTTCTTATAGAGCAGGTAGTTTTTATTGGTTTTTGTTGTTATTCTAGGCCCAAGTCCCATGCCGTGTGACTCAAATTAGTTTTATAAATAAGCCGCCCGTAGTTGTGCAACTCAAATTAGCGGCTACTGATTGGGAGTCGAGAGAAGTCCAATATTCTGCCACTTACACTGTGACTTACCACGATGTGCCAGAAGTCGTGGACTTCCTCATCCTGCGCCAGTACTACGACAAGTCCATGAGACATCGATGGAACATTGGAGACAGGTAACAGTAACACACCCACACACCCACACACACCCATCAATCACACTCACAATAATTCTAATTCTATATTTTTTATCCCCACAGATTCCGTTGCCTAATTGACAATGTATGGTGGCTAGGGAACATTATAGAAGTTCGTCCAGAAGCCTCTCAGTTCCTCCGATACAAAATCCAATGGGAAGATGAGCGGACAGAAGACTTGAGTCCCTGGGATTTGGATGTTGTGCCTGATAATTTCGGTAAGAACACCCGCCAGCCCAAACTCTGCTTTTTTGTTTGTGTGTCAGCGAAAAAGACTCAATTTGTATATAGTATTGATTTATGTCTTTGTGATTTGTTTTAGTCCAAAGTCACCCAGACACGTCAGAAGGAGTGCCAGCTCGTCCAGAGGAAATTCGGGACGGTTTGTATGAAGTGGCTCAGACAGACTGGCCACCCTATGGTCATATTGACATTGAGTGTGACCGGATCCTTGGTCAACTGTCCGTTGTGATGGAATTAGGAGCTGCTGAGCCGTTTTTGGTCCCAGTGGACTTGAACCAATATCCTGAATATTTGGAAACTGTGACATGTCCAGTGGACTTGAGTACAATTAAAACAAGACTTGAGAATAGATTTTACCGGAGAACAGATGCCCTTAAGTTTGACATTAAACTCCTCAATTCCAACACAGAAACATTCAATCAACCCCGAAGTGAAATTGTGAAGAAATCCCGGATCCTCAAAGACTTATTACTACGAATCGTGGAAGGACAAGTGGAGGATCCCACCAGAGAGTTCCATGCAATGCAAGAAAGATATGAGCTTGGTGGCAGTGGAGCAGAAAATCAAGCCGAAGATTCTGAAGAATCACTCCAAAAAACTACTAGTACAAATAATACAAATGTTCCCAGAGGAAGCGGAAGTGGTAGTGGACGACGGTTGCTGAAAGAACTGAATGGTGCCGGGTCTTCTGGTTCTGCCGCTGCCTTGGTCCCTGGCAGCCGAAGTACGCGGGCACAAATGAAGAAACTCGGACCAGGAGTGAGATTGGGCGGAAGGAATAGAGACAACTCTCCAGCCCAAGGACCATCCACAAGTCGTTCTAGTGGCTATGGGAATTCAAATACAGGTAATTAATTTAAAATTAAGGAATTACAATGGTTTTATCCGGTTTTAACCATTGATTATTGTAATTTGTTGATTATTTGTAGATGACTCAGTTCGACCATGGAATGAGCGTTGTTTGGACCTGTTACTCCGTCTCCATTCCCACGCTGACTCTGCCCCATTTCGCGCTCCTGTTGACCCCACAGAATACCCTGACTACCATGTCCAAATAGACACACCCATGGATCTCCAGACCATAAGGGAAGAGTTCCTTGTGGGGGCCTATGAGACTCCGTTGCAGTTCTCAAAAGACATGGGCCTTGTTTTCTCAAACTCTCGACAATACAATACAGACAAGCATTCTCAAGTAAGTAGACATAATTAATGGATTCCTTTGAGTTTTGGCTATTCTTACCCCCCACCTTTTCACCCCCACAGATTTACAAAATGACACTCCGTCTCAAGAACATGTTTGAACATCAGTTTGCCCCCATCCTAGCTGATTGGCGGAAACGAAAGAATCGTCGTTCCCATGCCCATACGCATACCCCAGCCAAAAGACGGATTCATCAGAATCAGAACCACTCACCCCCTTCACGTCGATTGGATGGGGGCAGTTCAAGTTCAAGGCGTCGTCCTGTAAGGAAAAGTACTCGGACTAGTGGACAGACTTCTTCACAACAATCAACACCACGCAAAAATCCACTTCGTCATGCTGCTGCTCGGAATCCTTACGTCAATCACAATGAAGATGAGGAAGAAGAAGAAGTTTCGGAAGCAGAAGTCAGAAGTCGTGGAAGTGAAGAGTCCGAGGCTGAAGAGAACTTCCCTGATTCCGAAGATTCTGAAGAAGAAGAGGATTCTGAGCCAGTGGCAGATGGAGATGATTATAGGGATCATCGGAGGAAAAAGCGACGTGGCAGAAGGAGTGGAAGTACAAATACACCAACACCACCAGCCAGAGGAAGTCGGACACGGACAGCTGCTACAAATTCTCCTGGGAATCGCGCGCCTGTTCGGAGGAGATCAAGTGGAACTCCAGAAAATACTAGAAGAAATAGCCGTTCTGCACGAGCACCCGGGTCTAGTTCATCCACTCGGAGTCCAGGCCATACCCCACAACAAACTACGTATTCAGCTTATGGTCGTCCGGTCAAACGCCTCCGAATTGAAAGTGAGAGTGAGGAAGAGGAAGAAGATGAGGAAAATACAGATGAAAATGAGGAGGAGGAAGAAGAAGAAGAACGAGTAAGGAGACCCGGAGCTCGTTCTACGCGTACAACAGGAGCGGGTTCCCGTAAACGGAAAAGACGATAAACAAAGGAGTTTGTTATGGAACTTTGTGATAGAAATTAAACTAAAGTGAATTGTGGAAATGAGTATTCAAGTTTTGTTTTTTATTGAGTTGGATACTTGTATGTAAAGTAGACTACTTTTGAATGTGTATTTATAATTAAAATTAAACTCAAAATAAAGAGCTTAAGGACGTGTTAAGAGAAGACTCTTTTAAAACTGGGCAATTTTAAGCGGAATTCATTTTGAAAGGTGTGGATTTGAGCCGTGGTCTCTGGAATTTATTTTATTTAATTTTTCAATAGTTTATCTCGAAACCCGGAGGATTAATTGTACTGATTTTTTGGGATACATCTGAGCAAAGTCCATTCTAATCAGCCGAGCCCAATTCTATTCAGTGCTTTACGTCTGTCTGCTCTCTATGGTTAATGTTTTATTTAACTGACACACACAAGGACGCACAACAAACCAGTTTTCACATCCAAAATTTCTATGATTTAAGTCTAATTCATAATTGCAAATTATAATGCTTCTATGTATTTCAATAGCTCAATTGGATGAGAGTGAATATAAAAGTAAAGGAATTGGAACTGAGTTAGGTATTTCCTTCGGGCCAGTTCAATTGGTTACTTCTTCCTCATCCAGAACTGCTTAACTTCATATTAAAGTTGTTCCTTCCGCAGATTGATCCTTGGAATCCGATCTTTCCTTCCTGGAAATTATTTCTTTCCAGAAATCCTTGGGATTTTTCTTTCCTTGTCTATTGTTCACTTGATAGTTTAGTTAGTTTTGGAATCTGAATGAGCATAGTTGTCCAATTGTATTTTGAGCAAGAATTGTATTAATCTACTAATACTAATTACTAAATCATCATGAACCAAAATCTTAAAACATTAAGTATCGGAGTAGTACTTGTAGTTTTCCTTTCAAGTTCCTTTGTATTTGGTGCAGTAATTGAGTCCAAAAATCAATCAAAAAGTAAGTTAACGTTGTTTGTATTTAAATGTTTTCCATTTCGACTAAAATTTCCGCTTCTTAAACTCCAAACATTGGCATTAAAACAAATGTTTTTTTTTTGTTTAGAAAATCCACCAGTCGCAGCTAATTTGGAAGGTGTGAGATGTTTAATTTATTTTGGAAAATACCTCGACCGAAATCCATCACAAATTTATAAAAGTCAAGCAGAAGTTGATGAAGTGATGAGTAGTCTTGTGCCAAATAAAAATTGTGCTCAAATTGTTAATAATATTAAATATGAGGAATTCAATGGGGATCAGAGGGCAGCTGTGGAAGAATTACTAGAATACATTCACAGAAGAATTCTAATTCCCAAAAACTAATCTTTATTTTGATTTAAGTTATTCTTGTACTATTCTATGTTTCTATTTTTAAACCTGAAAAAGAGCTTAAATTTAATTTATAATAATTTCAATTAGTTACAAATATTCTTGTACAAAACTCAAGCCAATAAATTAAAATACAATTTCACAAATAATAGCCATTCATTGGATAAAATCTAATTTAAAATTATTTGCTTCACATAAGAACCTTGAAAGTTGAATCTAATTCAACCTCAAACCAAAACTCAGGTCAAAGACTACTCTGCAAATCATGTTCAGTTGTTTTGGATAAAGACACATAGAAATTACATAGGATTTATTTTCCAAAGCTCAATAACAAACAGATAAAAATAAAAATCTGAATTCAATTTAGCATCAAATCTTCCAGTTCTAATGATTTAAATGTATACACAATGGACGCATGCATAAACCAATCAAAGATATACACACAATCAGAGACAAAGAAAAAGAATTGTGGATTTAATTAAGTTGTTTTTCCAGTTTCTTGGGATTTGAGACTTTGAATTTCTGATCAAAATCTGACATTTGGATTGTCATTGTCTGACATAGAAATACAATGAGAATGGCACAACATGAGTTATTAGTTTAAATTTTGAATTGCATATTCCTTAGATTAGACAGGGTTAGATTCAAATGCAAACAAGCATACTTTAAATCAAGTTTATTTATTTCTTTCTAGGCATGGGTAAATTAATTAAAATTTAAATGCATGGATTTCAGAATGAGTGAGATTTATTCATGGAATCAAGAATTATTTATGCATAAAGCATGTGCTCAATCCAATCTCCAAGATCAAATCTTGCTTGTTGGGAATTCTCTTCAGAGATTTTA
>JAQGCY010001275.1:0-11198 GCA_034700645.1 Xenylla mediterranea
TTACTGTATTTATTATTGCATTTGGTTTTATGCGTGGGATCAATTTAAGAGCCACTTTACCACCAATAGCAATTCAACCAATCCATTCCATGATAATCTTAAACCAGGAATCAAAACAAAATGTTAAAAGGTCAGATCACTTCCTGACTTTCCGTATTTAATGCTTATAAGCAATAATAATAATAATCCATATCCAATTTCACTGCAGTAGGCAGGGTCATGAAACGGATAACGACCAACAACATTTGACAACAAAACAGAATATTTAAAACTGTACGCTAATACTTACTATAGGTCATAATCATAACAAAGGACAATTTATTCTAGTACAAGACATAGACATAAAACAACACATATCATATGTTTAAATGTAACAATGCAAAGGAAATTTTACTTACATCCGACAAGAATAAATAATCCAAAGGAAGGGTCTTAACTCAAAAACTTAATTGTTTCACATCTTGTGACTAAATTAATTTGTCTTGTCAGTTTTGCATTCTTTACGCATCCTTAAAACTGGAATACATGAAGGAGGAATACTTGGACTTTTTTAAGTTCGTGATTTGTCGTTTGCCCTTGGAAAGCCTATAGCTTGATCAATTCACCACGACCAGTTTAAAGAAAAGTAAATTTATGTAGGCCATATATGAATATTCTTCATCATATTTGCTTCACTTACTGACAATAAGTAAATTTTACAAGAATTTTATGACTACCTTTCATTCTTCATACAAGAAAGGATAAAAAGATGTTAATTTTAAAATCAGCCTATATACCATTTGAACTATTGTTATTGTTATATTTAACAATGTGATTTATCTATCTTCTTATTATGTGGGAAGAAAAACGAAGTATCCAATTTTTCTGTCAGAATACTTTGCTTCTTGATGCATTTTATTTTGTCTGTCAGAATCGACAAACAGTGGTCGTTTTCTTTACCTTGTTAGACACTACAATTATTTTTTTTGTAGGATCATCATTTATTTGGAACTGTGCGTTGTGGAACTGCAATAATATTCTTGTTTTTAGCACAGTTTCTTTTGTGTCCTATCATCATAATAGAGTCAGGGTTTTGAGAATTCTAATTACCTAGTCAATAGTTAGCTGGTTGCTGATTCTCACCAGTAATCTTTTGTATATTCAAAATAAATATAAAAAAGCTTTTCATACTTAATTTTTTGTAGTTTACGTAGTTCTTTTCTTGGACATAGTAATAGCAGTAAGTAGGAATAATTTGAATTGGTCTACTAGTGCCGTTTGATATTATGTAATTGTAATAGGGATTAAAGATTTGAAATTGAAGTACAAGGTAAAATGTTTAACTTTAACACAAGTTGTCGGATACGGAAGACAACTCATGTATTGAAATGGTGGCACTAAAATTCGACCCCAAATCCTCTTCCTTCAACTTAAGATAATTATCCTAGCATGACGCCCGTCCAACAATATGAATGATGCCTAACATTATTTTGGAAATGCAAAATTCCTATAGACATAAAATGTGTATCATCCTTATTTTTCTTTGTGTCTTCATCTTTCAGCAAGTTTCATGTGGATTGAAGAACCAAATTCACTCACTGACTGACTGACTTTAAAAAAAATATGTATATATAGAAAAATAGAATTCTTGTATTCTTTTGGTCTGTCAATTTTTAGGTTGAAATCCCTAGGAAAGATGACTTTTCACAAGACCTTAATATGCATATTTAGATATGATTTATGAGGTCTCCTGAAAAGAAGCAATAGAAGATGACTTTTAAAACTTTTGACTCAATTTTTAATCCAAAATTAGAGTAAGTGCATTGAATTTCTTTTGCATTGAAATATAACGTTACAGACTAGTTGAAAGAAAATGTTGGAAATACTGTAATAGTTTAATTACATTGAAATTTCGTTCAAGTCATGTAACAGTTTTCCAGGTTTAAAAAATGAACTTCTTAAATCAAAATTTAGTAAGCAAATAGATTTGTTTGAGAAACTACAAACTGTTATAAAATATAAACAAAACAGAAAGAGTGAATGTGCTTTGGATTTTATCGGAAACAAAATTAAATTCGGTTATAATTTTCTTCCGTTTTACTCCTGGTTTCTTCCTTTTTTTCCATGAAATGAGAAATGATATTTAAGAATGATAATATCAAGGAATTTCCAAAGATTTAATATTTCCCTTCCGGGTTCCGGCATTCCAAAGCCCTCATATTAAAGACCTACTTCCTTTTTTCTCATTATCGGAATACCAATCATATTCCGTAAAGTAACTGATAATAATAATTTGTGAGCTATTTAGTATTATTATAACTAAATCAAACTTTGAATATTTAGCCATGTCTAACAAATCGATTTGAAAAGATAGTCAAAGTTCATTAAAATTCTTAGAGGGTGATAACTTTTACATATGCGAGATGAATTTAAAATATGACAAATTTTATAAATAGAATAAGTTGGTGGTTTTCGTGCGTGGGTGGGTTTTTCAAGATGCATTTATGATTTATGGCATTTATTTTCGGATATTTCTTTATCGAAGTTGATGAGTTCTCTTATTATAGTTAATGTTAAATATTGAGTTGGAGCATCTAGCATTGAAGTAACTATTATTAGGTCGACATTATTAAAGATGAAAGTGACAAAATATAAAAAAGTGACATAAAATGGGGAGAAAATGGAGATCGTGATCGTTTAACATATTATCAAATTCGGATATTGACGTAGCTACCATGTCAGAGAATTGAGTGACTACGAGTATTAAATGAATTGGAAAATTTGTTATAAGTTAGTACTGAACTTGAGTCTTCTTTTATACTTGTACGTTGAAGATTTCTATTCTTGCTTGAGCTCAGTCTTGACTTGATTCTTTAAGGAAGTGCATAGTTTGAGTTATTAGGATTTTTCAAATGCTATAAATTCATGAAAACATAATAATACTATTATTAGATCTATTTTGAGAGAAAATATGGTATTTCCGGCTAGCATGAGAAATAACACTTTATAAAAATAGTTCTAATTTTAGAACCAAATGGTCATTTACATGGTCGACTAAAATGATTGTTGAACTAGATTAAACCCAAAGTTTTGAGGAACCTTATAATATGACGTATAAATATTGCATGTAACATGGCATGGATCGAATGAGTTTTATAAAAATAGAACTGCCACTTGCCTAGGTCCTATCGCTTACTTTATAATTATGAAAAAAAAAATATAAAGATTTCAAAAGCAAAAGGAAATACTAAGATTAGAAACCAACATGTTCCTAATAATTACTGGTCATATTAGATGCACATAATTCTTAAATTCCTACATTCGCTTGGTTTTAAATACTGGAATTGCTAAAAATGTGATTTTCTTCAAGTTTTTTTTTGTATGAACCAAAAATTCATAACTTCAAATAATTCCATTTATACAGTTTGGGGAAAGTCCGAGCATAGAAAGTAGTAAGCTAAAAGAAAAGAAACCCAAAAATATAAACCGGAACTCATAAAAGTTACATTGACTTGCTTTTCGGTTAATAACAGTTTGACATTATGTCGTGGTTGTACTGGTTCTATTTTTAACTTTTTTTATGTTATTTTTATACTTTTAACTAGTGGAGATCAATTTGTGTAAATAAACATATAATATAAATATGAAAATGAAATGGAAATCGGCTTGTTATATATACTTACGATTTGTGCATATTTATGTTTGTTTTGTAAAAATCAAAATTGGACTACTGTATATGACATTATGCTTAAAATTGTGGAGTCAAATACGAATACAAATGCAAATGCAGTAGAGATTTAGAAAACGCATAATTGAGAAATGGAAACTTAAAAATTTAAAATAGTAGCTGTTGATAATGATGTATATAGATGTAAAGTGGTGATGATGAATGTTGTTGAAGGAAATAGGAAGAAGTGAGAGACAGTTATTAAGTAGTGGTTCTTTCTTTTGTTAAGCATAATTTTAGAATACTTGTATATCTGACTGACTTGAGAAAATAAATTCCGTACAAGAAAGATTGAGCTATAGAGTAAAATATGGGATATGCTATATGCTATGCATGCAAAATGGTTTTTTTTTGTTTGTTGTTGCGAATAGTTCTTGTACATGATGAGAGATGAGATTTGGTGATGAAGAAGATTATTTTTAGAAACGGAACCAAATGGACGGACGTCTCCTTAAGCAAAATGATGATAGGAAGAAGAGAAATTTTGAAAGCCTTTCTTATTTTTAGCATTTTGACGATCATATTCACTGTATTTATGGTGTTGTTGGGATGTTGGAGTTTTTTTTGAGTGGACTCCATTTGCTAATCTTAACACACTTTCCTCTATTATTCTCTGAGGAGTTCCTGAAGAAGTATATCTTTAGGACTCTACCCTACTTTTCATTTTATTATTAAAAGCATTCTCATATATATTTGTTTGTCCGTCAAATTGAAGATGAGACGTCGATTTGTTTGATTGACAAATGCATTGTACTCATCTTCACTCTATCTCATTTTCCTTCCTACCTAATAATTAGCAACTGTCCTGTTCTTTTTAATTGACGGCGTACAAACTATTTCTTTGCCTGATTCAATGTATCCTTTCATCAACAGGTCAGTTTCTACATATTCCTATATTTTCACCATCCTCAAAATACCGTCATTATTTGAACTAAGCAGTTAAAGTCTTCTGAAGTTAATCATTGCATTCAAAAATAGAGCAGAACGAATTTATTTTCATCTATGCCTAAAGATTATACTGTCGGAGAAAGAGATGTGTCAGGTAATTCTTTAAATAGTTTAAATCATCACGATCCGATATTTTGAAGCTCATTTAAAATAAATCACCTGCTTCCTTATCACTTCCGCCTTCTTTTGCTCAGAAATACATTTTTTGTATTTATGCATTAATAACGTTACTTTGAAATGTTCCACGACGACTCCTCTAATTCCCAAGATTCAAAGCATTATAGAGCAACACCAATCATTTGGAACCAACTCAACACAAGACAGTCCCATAAGAAGACACTGAGCGGATTCTAAAATATTCGAAAAAAATAAAGAAGGCTCTAAGAAAGATAAATGATTTAATACCTTCCAAAACATTACTCGCATATTTTAAGATAAGGAATCATCTCATTACATTTCTTGTATGTTTTATAATTAAACTGCAGTTCATGGATGAGATAAGATCATGTATAATGTCTGCTTTGGAATTGAGACATTTATTATTACATACATTTGGGATACAAAACCCATTTCCGGTATTGAATATGAAAAGTACGCTAAACCAGTAACAGAATAACAAAAGTTAACTTTACCGACAGAAATCACGTACATTCAAAATGTCTAGGTCAATGATATTATGTGTGATTACACTCAAAACATCACAAGTCACAACTCACCGACTCAAACGCATTGATGAAATGAAATAAGGTCGCCGTCTTTAAAGTCATGAACCATGAAGACCAAGTTACCTGAAAAAATTGGTTTTATAGGAAACAAATCATAATCAAATTCCATGCATTGAGTTTGTTCTAAAATCTTCAACCTATGTATCATTACTTTTCCAAGTACTTATGCTTATGAGCCATGTAGAAGAAGATGCTCGTTTGGAGTCTGACATAGTGCTATATAATTGAATTTTGCGAAACCACGGATTCAGAGTTTTGCTTATATTTTGATTCTGTATTCACATTACTTTAGTAAAATAAAATTGGCTTTAATTTTACTGAAATATTGAGCAGACCTATCTAAGTATTATATTTGATATTTTTCATTAATTTAAATTTAAATTCAATTTAAAGTTGGACTTTGAGACCATTTAAGTAATGAATGACCAAGTCTCTGCATTATTTTTATTGCTTACATTTTAATTTTGCTGCTGTTGTTTTCTATTTGTTCTTTGATTTAAATTAGTTAATAATAAGGAATGAATGATTTCACCATTGTTAGTTATAAGTGTAGAATTCTGAGCTCCACCTCATTACCACCTGCTCAATAAAATTCACGAATTTTTCATTCATTCTTTTCTTAATTGTAAACGCTTTGATCGTAAAATCAAAATGTAATGAGATAAAAATAGCTGGAACTTGAAGTCGGACGGCTTTGGTCGCCAAAATAATACAAATAAATCTATTAAGTTTGTCGCAACAAGTAACTCCTGTGTTAAATTTCAAACGCCTCTAACACAATTCAACACAGCTTGATTTGTAATATTTTTCTCCATTTTAAGACAACGGCTATCAAAAGTACTCAAACATTTTTGGACATTTTTGAAAAAAAATTACAATAATAAAAATAACATAGATTGTTTTATTTTGATTAAACAAAGTCTAGCGTAACACAGCATATCACAACATCCAAAATCCAAAAAATATTCTTATAAAGGTAAAAAAAGATTGTATAAGTGGTTCACAGAATAATTGTTATGTAAGGTCTTAAGTATACATTTAATTGTGTGATATGTTTTAAGATTTTTTCAAACTGGTGTGACAGGTTTTTCATCTGAAAGAATGTTTATGTATCATCATCCATCCATCGTTTTTGGAAATTACTTCTTTTATTTCTAGTATTACTTTATAAGCAACAAAGACAAATATGTATAAGTTTAGTTTGTTACTTTATACTTTCCTCCAGCAAATATTAATATTGTATTATAGACTATAGTCGGCAGTTGCATTCTAACGTATGTAATGTAAAGAATTACACAGGGTTTTGCTAAAAAGGATTCTTGTTTTATTTACATATTAGGAACCCAATGAACTTTGCATAAAAAACTTGAACTCGTGAAAATATTTTTCCTTGTTCGCATAATACTGGAAACTGAACGCTGGACTGGAAGTTTAGTTTTATTAAATACAACTCAATTGATATGCACATTACACTTACAAGTGAAGCATATTTACATTTTGTTGAAAATTCTTCAGTTCCATTATTAGTGTAGCTTATGTTTTATATCCTGTAAGATTTATTTAGTAATATTAATTCAGTTCAAAAGAAAGGGACAGGACAGGAAGGATGTTGTGGTTACCTCGTGCTCAAAGCGATGGAGACGAGAACAACGAGACGTTGAAGTAATTGTAATAAATAGTAATGATCCATTCCCTTTAGTCTCTTTAACAAGTAATAAGAAGAAGAAAAACCTTTTCCTACTATTATCAATATTCCTAAAACCCATAAAGCCACAAAAACATTTTAGTAACAAAGGAAATTAAAATATGTTTGTGTATATGAATATGACCAAAGGATCCTAAAGTATGCATGCATTTATGCAGACCGGAATACTAGTTTTTGGCTTGTAAGCTTAACTCCCTAAATTCTTAAGTAGAGAAACATTTTGTATGTGGTTAAGAATTTTAAGAAAAAAAAATTAATCATAGGAATAAGAACGAGCTCTGGGAATGTAAAGTCTGCATTTATTTATTCTTTTGTTTTTCTTCTAATAGGTGTCCAAGTCCAAGTAAGTAAGGGAGACTTCAACCAATTAGCAAAGTATACTTGAATTTGCACCTGGTCATAGTTGACATTGACAAGACAAGAGGAGAAGGGCCCAAAGTTCCAGTAAGTTGTAATTTTACTTATTTTGTATTTTCACTTCAATTTCATAAAGCATATTTATTACAATTTTCAATGGTCGCATTTACATGATTCTGAAAACATCAAAATGATTCATAGAGCACAAGAATGATTTGAACTAACCATAATAACCAGTGGGAATTATACTATTATTTTAAACTGGCAGAGTGGGTCTATGTCCGTCCCTTCAAATCCATCATCAGTCACAGTCATAGTAGTTCAAATAATGTATGTATATTTTTAACAAATGTTTTAGTAGTTTACTATACTATAATCCATCTTTTTACAACATGCCTAAATTTCTTCCTAGTTTTTTTTACTTTTGTTGAAACAAGGGTTTAACATGAAGATTTTCTTATTCCGTCTTCGCTTGTCAATACTTCCTTCTGAATTTTTGAAAGCTTTATGCATATTCCATGTATGTGTATGTATACACAAAGTCGTCACACTATTATGTTAAGTTGTCTAGAGTAAAACCAAAAGATTCATCGTTTTTTCAACTCCTATAAATAAAAGAAACTGATGATCGAGTCTCAAGTCGCAACTCTCAAGCATCCATAACTTATAATAATAATATATCTTTTTCTCGGTTTCTTATGTACTATTTTGTTCGTATTTCTGATTTATAATAAATCCAAGTTCAATGGTGAATTTGATTTTCCTCATGTCTCTTAAAATGCATTTATTTTACGCCATTAGCCTTGAATCTAAATCTTGAACTTTTTTTTTTCTTATACAAAAAATAATATATTTAAGATAAAATGGACCGGAAGTCAAAAAGTTTTTGTAGTGTCATTACGATCAATATTACTTTTCTTCATTGCATTGCGGCTAAGTGTTACCTATACCGAGGTTTAGAACACAATACCATGTTCGTACATACATATTTGCTTGTAGGAAGTAAATACTTTATTTTTAGTACAGGCAAAATGCAAAAAGTTGTATAGTTTTACAATACAACGGATCAACGGAATTATGAATACATTTTTGGAAGTTTAGGAACCTCGTAAATTATACAGGAAGAAACTGTTATTTTTATGTTTTTTTTACTTTAAATAAAATCCAAGAAGGGATGAAATGTTTAAATAATCTTTAAAGTTGATTCGGTTCTTAAATATGATTTTTTTAATGCACGCACACACTAAAGTACACCAAAATTAGTTATCATGTATCATATACTACTAATCACCCATTTTTAGAGATAATCGTATTTTTTAATAGAGGAGAAACATCGAAAAAATGAATCAAAAGAAGTTTAACGAGCAAATTTACTCTCTATTCATGAATAAATATTTAGAATTTTAAACATTCTACTCAATTTTTGCTGAGGATAAAGTGGTCTTAGTGGAGTGAGACATTAAATATAATGTACTCCATTTGGCATGCCTTGTTAATGGATTAGTTTAGTAATAAATATTAGGACTGGATAATTTAAAGCTTTACGGAACTAAAATGGTATTTTATAACTCCGCAACTAATTACTATTACTAGTTATTTTGTTACATAGACACACACTCACAGGATCTTGTAAGGAACTCATTAAATGAGACAAATTCCACTTCACTTTCTGAAAATAAAGTTTCTGGGATATTAATTATGCAAAAGGAGTAAATATCATCCTACATTAACATTAAACATTATATGTTCAATTTATAATATGGTTTAAATTCTAAACGTGAATCCAACTTCTCAAGGTCTTCTTTCCCACCTGGCAAATAATTTTATAATATGTAGGAAATCTACTAATTTACAATACTACTCTTCCATACGACGATAGCATAGCATTGCATGAAAATTGAGAAGGAATGGGTTTTTTAAGAATATTATGTGCATGCATGAGTTAGTTAGTTGTTGTAGGTAGAAGTCATAAACTGTTGTTTCATCAGCTAATAAATAGCAAATAGGAATCACAATAACGCACTGTAAAAATAGGTTAATACATCACATCCCTCAGCTATATTTTTTTTCACTTTCATTTAGTAAATAACACACAAAAAAATATGTAAATTTTGTATAGATAGATACAATTCTACAATTCTTTATATTTATCTTTAGTTGAGTCTATCACTAAAAAAAAACCCGGAAATAATATTTGTTTAACTACAAAAAAAAGTTTCTGGAAAAACTTGGAAGGAATTTTATTTCCTTGATTTAGAATTGGAGCTCCAGCTCTCCAGAAGCCCAAGTTCCATTGTGTTGATTATTTTACCTACTACTGTTTCCTAAAGTTAAATATTTAATTAACCAACTTCATTTTGATATTTTGCTTACAACCAACTTCTTTTGTTAACCAATATTTTCAACATAGCAAGCAATACTATAAAACTCAGCTTCCTATATTAAGCAACTCCGCCCTTATTAATTGTATTGTAATCACAAACAAACCATATTCTAACCAAACCAAAATCATCTTTTTTTGCTCCGGATGACTTGTTTTGTATTCATTTGAATTGAATTTCTTGAGTTATAATAGTTATTGGGCAAAAGTCTTTTCAATATGACTTTTGTAACGTACATTAATTGATAATTGTTTGTTTTCTTTATAATTTTTAATACCTTACTCAATATATTCGGTGTGGGGTGGGTACATTATATCGTACATTTACATTTCTCCTATGTTGTCCAAAATGAATTTGACAAAGGAGTTATAAGAAAGTTGCATGATTATTTTCTTTACCTATGCATGTGTATATGTTATATAGCCTTGGAATTAATATTTAGTATCATTAAACTTTTATATATAAAAAAAAATCATATACATGGTATTTCTGGTTTTGGAACTACATTAATATGGATATGTGTAGGGTTAAAATATATACAATGATTGCAGGGAAATAAGCTTATAATAATATAATCTTGTATTTTTGTACATAAGTAAAATGTTTCTATTTTTCTAATGTACGTTAAAATATAACATAACATAACGTGTAAAGACTTTTTGCACCCTAGGCTATTATGAACTTGAACCAAGCTTTAACATTTAAGATAGATAAATTGTTAGGCTTTCCTGTTCCTGTAGATGTAGAAAAAGTAACGTGGTTATTAATGTCGTTTGAAGTTTTGCAAAAAAAAAAATCTGCATGCATTATATAGATAGTTGATAGTTAGGACTTTTAGGATTAGGCAAAGTACGTAGGAGATGAGAACAATTTATTTTGGCACGAGGAAGATGAGAATATAGTAAATTTTGTAATGATATTCCATTCCAGTTTGAATGCATTATTATTATTATTATTATGATGTTGATGTCTTGTTATAATTTTTTTTCCCTATATATAATCAGAAGAATCAGGAGAAGTGACTCGTTGAAAAGAAGAAATATATAAAAAACATTAAAGAATATTTTTTTTTTCTTCTTCTTCTTCTTACAAGTTTCGTTTTCCTGTTTCAAAGTTTAACTAAAGATAAGTAGGAGAAGAATTTAAAAAGTTGTTACCAAGATGAGAAAGACCTTGAAAATAAATTTTCTTGCAGTTTTATACCTAGTAGTATTGTATTACAATTATTATCTTCTCTTGTTCCTTAATTGTAATTCATAATAATTCACCTCCTTCTTTGTGATGTTCCTAAAGTATAATAGGTTGGCTTGGCTTTGTTCCTTATCCTATCTTACTTTACTTAAGTTTTGCTGGTCATTCCAGAGAATGAGGAATTA
>JAQGCY010001276.1:0-11197 GCA_034700645.1 Xenylla mediterranea
TTTGTCTTAAATTTGATTAGATATGAACCTTAAGTTCAAGTTTGGATACTTTTATATGTTGATATATTTACTAACCAAAATAGAATTATATTACGTTTGTTTGTTTTTAGATGCCTGTTTGAGATGTCAGGGTGATACAAATAAGCAGAGCAATGGAAGGCAACCGGACTGTGTCGTGGTTTGGGGTGAATGTAATCATTCCTTCCATCATTGTTGTATGTCGCAATGGGTTCAACAAAATCGAAGATGTCCGTTGTGTCAAAAGGAATGGTCAGTCCAAAGGATGGGCAAATGAAGAATTAGTTTTAGCTTACTGATTTCATGGATGTTAAGACGTACAATTCTCAAGCAAAACAATATCGCTGTAAATAATTTATTGCGCTTTTCTTCGTTGAAGTTTATTTTGAAGGGCTTATAATTCGCTATAGTTTAGATAGAAATAATTAGCGAATATTAATTTTAATTGTATAGTGTTATTTTAATGAATACATATATGTAATATGATAAAATTTGAAAGAGAGACTTTATTTGCTCATGCGAAAATTGGTTCAGGAAATATGTATTTGTGTTTCTTCTTCGTCGCATGAGAATTCCAAAATTACTTCATCATTTACAGCAGAAATGCTCTTGGAGCCAGTTAAACTGTTAAGATAATAATAACCTCCATTTTAAACCATTATTTACGCACAACAATTTTGCAATTACCAAGTTTTTGCAACATCTCGACTAGGAGGGGGAATCGGTGGCTTAGTTTGTTTACTTGCTGAATCATCGACAGGAAATGTAGTTCGTAAAGCTTCCTGGAATTTCTAAAAGACGAAATAGAATATAAATTGAATTTTTCACGTTGGTTATGATACTGGAAGCATAAAAAAATACAAATGTTATGAATTACAGCCATCTCTTCATCATTTGATTCAAGATTTTCAATCGAATTCCCAAATTTACGGCCTAAACTTCTACACCGGGTTTTAGAACTTGAACAAGAAGAACTGGAGGACGGATGTTTTCCGTTAGCTGGAGTTATGGACCGAGATCTTCTAGTACCAACTTTAAGCTCCTTCTTGTATTCAAAACTTTGTTGCTTCCGGAGTAAAACACCACCCTGTCCATACCAAATACCTTTCTCCATAAAAGTGTTCTGCACTAATACGTCAACTGGCTTATTTCTTCCCTCGTCAGATCTTGGCAAATTTAAGCAAACATTACTTATAGATTTAAGAATTTTTGCTGCTGCATTATCCATAGGTCCATTTAGCTTGTTAATTACTGTGTTATGAAATAGAAATGTATTAAACAGCGTATTGGATCCAGAACTCAATATATTTAGTAGTTTTACCAGTTTCACTGTATTTCCTAGCGATTGTAATGCCTTCTTTCATCTTATCACAAGCTGCTGAACTGAAAACTGTTAAATCTTTTTCAAACTGTTGCCATATATCTGACCCAGGATTAAAATCTGTTGTGATCGAGGCAAGAACTCGAACTTTATGAAGAATTTCTTCTCGTCCCAAGCTTTCATCGCCATCAACAATCTGAATAGTAAACATTTTATGAATGAAGTCGATTGCTGTTAGAATATTAACGTACCCAGTCAATGACATTATTTAGCACATCAATGGTGCCAATTGATACATCTTGCAAAGCTTCTAAATTGTGCACAGATTCCTTGTAGATATTGTGTCGGAGCTGCTTTGGAACCCCAATGAGACGCATAAGAGAAACAACAATTTTTCCTTCACTTTTATCCATTTCCTCATCAGTCATTGGATTATCATCTATTAACCAAATAAGTTCATGTGTCACAAACCATTTTTGTTTAATGTACTAAATTTCTTTTACCGGGAGGAATGATGCAGGTGTTAATTATCTGATCCGCTGTTGCTAAAAGACTTTTTACTAAATCTCCAGTATAACTAATAACGCTAGGAAGACTGAAGTTAATGTAGTCACTCAGGTTTTCTTGGGTAAGACTCGTGTCCATTGTCTTTGGTTGCCTTCTGCGCCAGTTTTGGGATGACTATAAAACCTTTAAATTAAATTTCTCATATATTAGAATTTGAAGTTTAAAGATCTTACAGGTACGGCTGAGGGAAAGGTTGAAGTCGAGCCATTGTCGAAATCTTTTGGAAACAACTCGGTTACCACTTCTTCATGCTGTCCAGGAAATCAAGATTATAATATATTAGTAAACGAATATTTTCCATTTGTACTGCTAAACATTTTACATTTGATGATAATCCTCTTACACCATCACTAAAAGCAGTACCACCGTCCTTCAAATGATGTAGAAGCAAATCAGTCTGGATTGAAGTTTCGGATTTATGTGAACTAACTCGCCTTCGACTTCGAGCAATTCTTAGAGTTCGAATTGGCAAATCATTATTTGTGCCTTCATCTTCAGTTTTCTTCGGATATACATATCCCCCATTTCCAAGTTGACCCTAAGACGGGAATTAGAATGTTTTAAATCAAATCAGCGACTATTTGAAAACTATACTATCATAACAATTATTATTTAACGTCAACTTACCATGGATAAAGTGAGATTAATATTAAGATTCTCACGTTGATTACTTGAGGAGTCTGAACTTGTATTAGGCTCTAAAGCTTTATTCAGATAAGGGTTCGAGAAACCTAATAAATCTTCTACAATTGTCCCTTTTTGGTGACTAAAGATGTTCGCTTCACCAGCGACGACAATATTTTCATCCTTAACAACTTCCCGGAGAGTAACTGGTATTTTTTCAGAGGGTTCTGAATCGGGGCTTTTTGGTCTTGTGGACATGTTCGGAAGATTTTTCTCAACAAGTTTGTGCTAGAAAATAAAAAAAGGATTATATTTATATGAACGTTAATACCAAATCCTTAAAATCCACTTACATTAACTTCATCAGTTATCATTTTTTCATTGACATTGTCCTTGGTTTTAACTTCTGCTTGGGGGTTAATTAAAATACTTTTAAGTTTCTGGTCTGTCCTTGATTTAACTGGAGATAAAGATGCAGGTCGCTTAATTTTCTTCGTGATTGCTACACTTGATTTTGGAACTTGTGACTTGGATCTGCATTTAGCTGTTGTACTCTTCAAAAGGAACATGACGTTTAACAAATTATCAATGATGTATATGACACAAACTTGCAATTAGCACTTACTTTTTTTCGATCGCTGCTTACTCGAATATTACTTAATTTTTGGACATTGTCCTCTCGAACGGTATTTAATATTGCCCATGCTTTCTGGAACATAATGGCCTCATCCATTTCAGCTTGGTTTTGTTTAGATTGCCTTTTGAATGACTCACGAATATTCGGTTTGAAAATTAAATCCCTAATTGGAGATTGGGACTTTCGACGTTGCCCATCTTGCCTGGAAGAGGATGAGGATTGTGGAAGATTGTTATTTGTCGAGGTATTTGATTTAATATCCGAAGAAAATTTAGAATTGTTCATTGTTTAAAGTTGTATATAAGATTTACAGAAAAATTAATTTGGTGAAAAATATTAGAATTTTTAAAATCAGGGAACGACTTCAAGTGAGATGAATGATATGAATGATTCAGAATGATTTGAACTTGAATTTGCATGAATAAAGTTTACACAGTTACAAAGACCAAGGTTGCTAGAGTAATTACTAATAGCTAATACTGGAAAAATTCTTTCACGGAATCTCTTCCCTTTCTTTCTCAATCTCAACATTGGTCATCCTTGAGTCATGACTGCGTTTTCCACTGTTTAGTGCTTTTTTACGACCATCATTTAACTAAAATAAATTCACATGTTTTGAATTCAATTGTACTGTTTGAAATAAAATGATAAGATAGACATCAAACTAATGAATTTTTCTGAGTTTATTTTTTAAAATTAGAAATACTATGATCCTGTTTCATGATTCCTTTAGGAAAAAAAAAGATTTCCAATTTATTTCTAGCTCGATTGTCGATTATCCATGTAAAATATTTCTAAAAATTGTTAAATCCTCATAAGAGTGGACATAAGTGAAAAGACGCTATTGCAATATTGGATTGGACTCCTCCTTTGTAGTTTGGCACAAGCTATGACTCCACCTCCATCTGTTCAAATTACTCAGCTCACTGATCGTAAAATCCTGTTAATGTTCAGTCGCCAGTCATTTTTAACAGTCAAACTGTCAATTACTTTGTATCTTTTATGACATGACAAGAAAAAGTTGACATTTGAGTAAAATGGGTGCAAACCAAAGTACCAGGCTTGGTGTTGGTAATGGGAATCCCGACCAAGTGTCTGACGCTAGCAGTGCCAACCGTTATAGACATGCAATAAGCCAAAGTCAACGCTCTTCATCGCTCCAAGAAGTACCTGATTTTACGGGTAAATAATGGCCAATTGCGCAAATTGAAATTCTTTGTGGAGCTAATAATTGATTTTGATTAATTGGTTGGATTTTATAGCCAATGAAAATAAAATTTTCCGTCTACGTCGCCAAAAATCTGATACTGGCCATGGAACTGGAAGTACGCTCGTTGTTGTTAAGAAACCGGAAGTCGATGAATTCTTTGACATTAATAAGGATCCAGTCATTCTTAGACTTAAGGAAATTCCTATAATGGACCCAATTTATCGCAATCAGGATAAAGTTCATTGGTCAGCAGAGGGTGAACGGGCAAGGAGCAGAATAGATCCAAGTCCATTATTAAACATTGGACTCCTTCTCCAAACTCGAACACGTGCAAATATAACTGTGATTTCTAAGGAACAAAATAAATTATCTCAAAAGATCAAGGAAACTGATTTAAAAGTAAAAACAATATTTCAATCCTATTCGCGAAGGCAAAGGACAATTGGGAAACAAGCTCTTCAACTTGATAAAATAACAGACTTTGCTCATTTACTCATTAAATGCCAAGGGATGTTAAATGAAAGTAAAAGATTAACATCCTTACTCAATGACATGCTTCCTGAAAATGAAAGATTAGAACCCTTTCAAGTAGAAGATGATAAGGAACTTATGGAAATGGAATTTAATAAACCTAGTACTTATCAAAAAGATCTCGCTACATCAGATTCTTCATCTTCTGGCATGGACTTCCAAGATTGATATAAAAGTACTAAAAAGATATGAACTAAGTGTCTTTCACAGCATGCCTTTTTTCACAATGACGTAACAGTAAACCAATTTTGAGTTTAAGTAGATCAGAAAATAAATCGATTAATTTATTGAGTACTACAACAATATAATTTGAATAAACTTTTACTTAAGTTAACTTTTACAAGTATTATAATTATACGTTAGGGGTAATATCACATCACAAATAAATAATAAACAACAAAAAGAAAGACCAACTATAAATGTAAGATAACAAAAAATAACGTAATAATAATCTAAGGATTTACCAAAATACTAAGTTAAGGTTAAGTAAGAGTTCATTTTTTATATTTCGCCATTCCACAATCAACGTTTATGTTAATAATGACTTATTAATTCTCATACTTCAGAGTCAGACTAGGAGAGTTGGGAGTGTAATTGATAATCGTCCATGTGAAATTGATATAGTTTATGTTTAATCCGACAAACTCCCAGCATAAATATTTCGATATCGATAGGCAAGAAATGAGCCAAGAATCTGAAGTCAATTAAAATAGCCACGATTAAAAAAGGAAAAAGGCTTGTTCAAAATATGACCTAAAACCTAAAATCTTGAAGCAAACTATACATGCTATTTCCGGTTTAAAATTAGAAAGAAAGCAACAAATACAAATAACAACGATACAGAAAAATAAAGTATAAATTAAGAGCAAAAGGAATGCTAAGACTCTTTTAAGTTAAATACATAAACTTGTGTTTGAACTGAAACGAAAACCAGTTATTCTTATTTTTGGAGAACATTTACTTCGTTTTTTTTCAATTCGTCCGCTAGCTTATAGCTTATTTAGAGAAATGCTGAACGATTCTGATAATTAGGCCCCATGTTACGAAATCTTACAGTCAACCAGACACCAAGAAACTACAAAGTAAATTACAAGGAGAAATCATTTTCAGTTTATAGAATTTGATTCCACTAAAAAAGCATGTTAAAGCAAAATGTTACTACTTCTTCGCCCTAATATAAATACTTCACCATAAATATTGGCATATATTTGTCTAATTTAGATGCAAAATTTTTGCAAAAGAAATTACTTGCGGATTTTATATACCAAATGAGTAGATCGCTTACCTCGGTGAAACTAAAGAACAGAGAAACACCTCCCACGACTTGGAAAGCTTGATTAATTGATGGTAGTATTCTAGCTTTGCAATTAGGACAATTGGGACAATTTTCGAGATCAGGAAGCATTGTTACGTTGCAATTATGACACACCTCCTAAAAATCAGAAACAAATCATTATCAAACGAATTTACTTGAGACCTGTAGGGTAACTTACAATATCAGTACAATTACCCTGGTAGACTGGCTCATCGAAACCACAGCATTGAAGACTATTCTCTGCTTGATTTTTAATAGATAAGTGGGACCACCCACTTCGAGCAATTCCCATTTGAGAATCTTCAGAAACTGACAAGCAAGCTAGGGCCACGCTGAACTGAATAAGGAAAACGATGAAGAGGATAATCATATAGAAAAAAAGTAGGACTTGATGGTGTTTCATTGCTCCATAGATCCCAAGGATAGATATGACTATGAGAAATACGCCACATGCAATAATACCCCCAATAATTGGAAGACTTGTAACTCTATTTTCTGACTGCCATTTTGAACTTAGCCATATTAGGACGATCCCAACAATCTGAAAAGTATTTCCGATGTCAATTTAATCATAATCACCATGTTATTAGAGAAATTGGTCAAAACAGAAGCTGAACTTACAACATAAAATATATTTAATCCGATTAATGTGATTTTGGAACATTGAAATCCTCCTAAATATTTCGACATGGTAGTACTAGATGTGGGGTCAAGTCTTGAGCTCTCTGGAGGTGAGTCTTTCCAATTTAACTTTAATCACCTACTTATTAGTTGTGATTAGATGTTTATTTTCCTAAATATAATTAAACAATACAATTACAACAATTAAAAAAAACTGTTGTCTGAAGCGAGAGAAGTTCAGTTCAGTTTTATTTATTACTTACAGTTACAACAATTAGAAATTCTCACACTCGAAGGAAACTCTTTTTAGTTCAACAAAAATACCAATATTTGACATATAACTTTTTCAGAAGAAATGTTAAGGTTGAGATTGAGAAAAGTTTTTGAGCCGAATGAAATAACTGTGCTCTAGTACTTTCACTTCACTTTATAAAAATATCTGTGTTTGTGTATTTGTACACAGACGGCAAAGTTAAGTCTGTATCCCCAAGCTAAGCAAGCATACATTTTATGCATAGCCATGGCCCATAAGTCCAGTCCCAGTCCCAGTGGTCCACCTCCACCTACGTCCATCCACAGCCATAATACATTTGGCATTTATTTACAAGTTGTACAATGTACAACTTACTTAAGGTTTCGTTTGCTATGATTTACTTTACTTGCTGTTGAAGTTGATGCTACTAAACTAATACACATTAATGTACTAGAAAGATATTCTAGTTCTGCTCTGGGGAATGAGAGTGATTATGAATATGATTGCGAAATCCCAAACTCCGCATCCAAATAAATCATTGCAAAAAAAATTAAAGCAGATTTTTTTTTGCTTATAATACGAATATGAATATGGATTAGGCATTTATTTACTCCATTCTATTGTCTTCTCCTTGTCCATTCGTTTATGATTGCATTGCATTTAAATACATATCACCCAACGCCCCAGTGAAAATCTCGATGTAATCTTATGTAACTTCTAACTTATGACTTAAGTTGTTGAAGTTGCTTAGCTTATACTTTGATCGACTTAAAAAAATGAAAATCAATGTTTGAAAATATGCATTCAATTTAAGAAATAATGATTTTCTCCGAATGAATTGAATTTACTCTTTGATTTTATTTTTTTGTTTGAATTTTATTATTAAATTCAATATCTGATTTGGTCCTTAGAAATTTAGTTTCATATTCATTTATACTTAATTTATGATAATGCGAACAAACAATGTAATAGATTAATCATTTTTGTTTCCAATTTTGTTTTATAAACTCGCCCAAAAGATAAAACGTACGTAAAGTAAATTAACGTAAAATTCCTATTAACTAATAAAGTAAAATTAAATTTAAAATTAAAAGAACCATGGGTTGATCATGTAATAATAACAATATATTTTAAGATTAGTATTATTACTTCGAGCGGTAGGTATATAGTAGATTCCTTTCCGTTCTTTCTCCACATCCGAAATCTCAAATTAACTCATTATATATTATAAACAAACATAAAAATTAATTAAAAAAAAACAAAGAATATTTAAAATTCTGTTTTTATAACTAAAACAAGGTCTGTACGACTTAATCTCTAAAAACGGTTTATTGTAACTTAAACAAGTAACGACGGACTAAGTTTTTAAAACCAAATATTCTACAAAAGTTCATACGACGTGAATAGTCACACTAATATTTTCTCTAATCTATCACACTTCTGATAATAATAAATTCATTATAAAACTGTTTTTAAGGCCCCGAAAAACAAGTGGAAGTTAATCCTGTCCAATTATTATTATTTAGTAGGAGATGGAATTTAATCCAGTCAATGATTGGGACAGTCTGTCTGAACGTTTATTCTCTCCTACAAAGTTAACCTTTACTTGTTTAATTGTAAGGCAATGTATAAGCTTAGGAGTTAATGTAAGCTTGCACTAAATGCCTTTACTTGTTTCATGTCATTTTTGACTTATTCTGTTGAATTATTACTTAAATTTGATTTAGAGGTTAATTGGTTCTACTAGGAGCTGGAGTTGGGTTCTCAGGATGATCCGGTTGAAATTCCTGGATGTAATTCCTTTATAACTGTGGGCGGTGTGTTGTAAGGATGATTCGAATTTCTGAGGACTGTATAAACATTTTCAACAGTTGCTAATCTTTCGAAAAATGGTATTAAGTAGAGTAGTTCAGTATCTGATGCATCATCGAACCAGGAAGCAACTGGCACAGCATTGTCTGGATGAAAAATATAACTTGCTGGTGAATTATCGACGATTACAACACGCTGAAGACTTCTTCCTAATTTATTAAGATCTTTCACATAATTCCCACGATGAAAGACACAAGCTTCACGAAAAAGCCTTGCTTTGAAACAACCCCATTTGTCAAGGAGGTCAGCCACAGGATCAGCATATTTAGCTAAACTTGCTGTAAATAATACACATTCGTAGAGAGGTCCCATTTTTTCCAGAAACTCATCCACATAAGGCCTCTTAGCAACGTAGACTTGATGTATTGTACCATCAATTTCGACTGGGACTATGAAATCTGCATTTGGTATCGGTTTAAAGGATGAATGAACTAGGGTTTCATCTAAATCTATAACCATTGTAGGTTTAGTTAGATTTGGATCCGGTGTAAGTAAGTAGGATTCATTAGCATCTCCTGATCCGCCACTTTGAATCCCACTCCCAGACCCTCCAGCACTTCCACTGGCACTCGATAACATTGCAACATTTCCATTACTACTATTATTACCCTCCCCAGCCAGTTCATCTGTTGAATGTTGGCCTAAGTCACCGGAAGATTTCTTCCTTTTCTTTCGACATCCTCCACAGCAAAAGAGTCGTTGAAAAAGGGATGGACGAGTTGATGATTTGGATGATTGTTTTGTAGGAGGTGATAAGTCACCATCAGATTCGGACTTATCATTTTGCCCTGAATCTTGTTCTTCAGGTCGTCGGACTTGTGTTATTACTGAATCCATTTCTCCTTGTTCTTTGGAAGCTCGTAGTTTAGTAGTGTGTATGCTACTTCACTATAATGTATATATACTTACTTAAATTATATAAAAACAAACGTAAAATAAGAAACACCGAAAAATGACAACAAACAACAACAAAAAAAAACTAAAGGCAAACGAGACCTTTTCTTATTTTAACTCTAATGATAATGTGGCGGTGTTGAGTCTTATTAATCATTCTTATCAGTCGAACAACCTATAATTATAATCAGATCATACTTTAGAAAAACAAGCTATAAAATTGAACTGAGCATCAGCACAGCATTGACGATAGGCTTACTTGAATAGATTCCTTTCATAATCGATTGTCATTTATATGGAGCAGTTTAGTCTAGTAGTGTGGGGACGTTTTGGTTCTTACTTCTTCCTTATTAGGTTGAATTAATGGAAAGAATATTGCAATTCCAACTGCGACTGCAAGTAATTCTTTGCGAATTCTTCTCTTACATTAAATATTTGGCAAGACTTCGAGTTCGAACTTCCGACTCGTTTTAGATGTAGAAGGAAGCACAGATTTGGATTCGAATTGGAGATTTTGCTATTGCTATTCCTCCCAGATGTTTAAATCCGCACTACTGATACTACTGAATTATAATTTAAATCGTGATAAAGTTGAAGATGGAGATGTATTTTTGGATTAATTTCATACATACTTATTATTAAGGAATTAAATTAAATTAATCAATTCTTGTTGAAACAGAGGGTGTTGTGGGTGTGCGGGGCAAAATGGACATATTTCCCCTATACTATATTTAGTTTTTGGGTCAAAATGACCTGGGTTGACCTAAATTAAACAAGAACCCAACTCCAATATTAGTCTTCCTTAATTTTACAATAGTTTTACACTTAAAATTGATGTAATTGTAAATGTTTCGAAGGAGTCGCGGGAGGAGGACTGTCTGAGTCTCACACCATATCAATACTATACAAAAATACACACACAAATCTTACTTTCATTTTATAAACGGAGCATCAGTACAATGTGTGATCTTTGCCTTGTGTTTGTGGTTAGTCATAGCATAAGACTAGATTATGCTAATGTAAATATTCCAGTAAATCTGATTAAATTATATGATGAATCATCTTAAACTTATCTTATTGTCGAATTTATGATTAATTTGACCCAAATCAATATAAAGATCGCATATTAACCTCCCACTACCCACTTTATGTCAACCTGCTTCATCATATTCATACCATGTGAATTGAATAGAAAAATGCATCCTCCTATACCTCTTGTACATGTGTACACAAACTTTTACTTTGTACACTTCAACCCACAGATCAGCATTATAATAGATATGAAGAGATAATGCGGTACAACAGAACGCAGTAGGCTTGTACTTTTTTTCTAA
>JAQGCY010001277.1:0-11196 GCA_034700645.1 Xenylla mediterranea
CATATTTTCAAACTTCCCCTAGACTGGTTCCACCCGCTCTAATGTTAAAATTTGCATGTTGACCCACCGTATTGAGCTCTGGCGAAATCACAAACTTTGTTCAGTTGCCATGGATAACAAGCAAAAAACAAAATTTTCTCGGCAATTTCTGCTAATTTTTCTTGATTTGGTGCGCTTTGGATGAATCATCCTGTATTATTTAAATTTTTGTAATGAACTGTGCATGCATTAGTAATAGGAATTTTCAATATTTTTAATTCTTTAATAGGCTGAAAAAGTACGATCAGCGTTCCAAACTGTGAACGAAGAGTTTGACAAAATGATGAGAGCTTTGTGCCCTGGGTCAACTGGAAAACTGATTCCAATTTCCAAAATAAATGAAACTTTGACTTACGAAGGATGTAATGTACGTAAGAATTCCCTTTAGACAATCAAAAGTTCAATTATTACAGCTTAAATTATTTGACATTAGACTCGGCAAAGCTTGCTTTGCTTTTTTGTTGTTGAATCGACAGCAGAGCTCGGTTTGGTTTAGTTTTTGAATAGGCTCACTTTGCTCGCACTCGGATTTTGTATTTATCAAGTTTTTAACAATTTAAAATTTTTCTTAGATTCATGTTAAGTTAAATGGAATTTGGAAGGAATCACTGAGGGAACTCTGCGGAGGGCATCGTTCATTAGCTTCTTTAGCCTTGTTACTTTCACTGAGTAGTCACCATAGAGCTCCGTTTTAACTTTTTGATGAAGTTGACATTGGGTTGGATTGGAAGCTGTGTCAAAATCTAGGATTACTTCTTAAAGAGAGATTTAAGGACACACAAATTATTTGTGTGACTCTTAATCAAGGTAAGTTTAGCTATGTTAGATTTTGAATTGTACTAGACCCGTCAAAGCTCGCTTTGCCTTTTTGTTATTGGTGGACGCCAAAGCTCGGCCTGGTTTAGTATAGGCTCGCTTTGCTCGCACTCGGATTTCGTATTTCATTAGTTTTTATCAATTCCGAAACTCATATTTAGCCATTGGACGATTTTATCCCTTGTTGCTAAGGAAACTCATATTTTGTCAATCAACAAATTGTAGCTACACGACGAAGAACGGACTCAATTTTTATATAGTATAGATTAGAAGTTAATTGTTTTCTTACCTGAGTTTAGAAATAATTTCAAAGGCTAATGTACTCTTCCAAACTCAATTCAACGATGGGAAATCATCAATTACGCATACGCGTAGTGCTAAAAGTCATGAAAATAAAGCTGGCTTCACAGACGCTTCTAAATACGATCATCACGGTGGAAAAAGGAAGGGAGAAGAGGAATCAGAAAATGTTTCCAAAAAATTAAGAGAAATTTAAGCATTGATTTGGTTGTTTTGGCATCTATACTATAGATCTTGAAACTAATTTTAAGAAGTTATTTTTGCTTGTATTGTGCTTACTCTTATTACTACCATGGCAACTGAACTTTGTTTATTTTTTGCTATGCGCTCAATTGGAGCCCGGCGACAAAACAAACAAAGTTCAGTTGCCATGATTACTACAATTTATTCCCAGATACTTCAATTCTGGATGCAAGTTTTGTATTTGCTTTGTGTAATTTGATTTGGTAAATTATAACTGAAATCTACTAGACCCGGCAAAGCTCGCTTTGCCTTTTTGATATTGGTGGACGGCAAAGCTCGGCCGGGTTCTAGTTGAAGCTCGCTTCGCTCGCACCCGGATTTCGTATTTATCAATTTTCAAACAATTCCGAACTCAAATTATAGTCATTTGACCATTTTACCGCTTGATGCTATGGAAACGCATAGTTCCAAAAATCAACAAAGTGGTGGCTTCACGAAGAAACGGACTGGGATTTTATATAAGTTTGATGAGTCCGATTTTATTGCGTTTTTGTTATGGTTAAGTTGTTGTTGTTGTTGTTGATTTTGATTAGTTTTGCTTTTCTTAGCAACAAGCGCTTATACTTATGTCCAAATGATATTTTGATTTAGAAATTTGAAAAGTCACTTTGTTGAATTTGGTTTCTATAGCAACAAGGTAATATTATGCTAAATGGCTTTATGTTATTATCAGGCAGGATTGCTTAAGTTATAAATAAAAAATATAATATGAAATGAAATGCATCAATAATAATGAGATTTATTTTAAACAATATTAACTTTCAATCAATCAATCAATCAAGCCTTAACTTAAACATTGGGTAAACGAATGAATTATAGCGTTTTTTTTTTGTATGGTATTTTTTTAGCACTCAACAAAGTTTGTTTAGTTCATTCATTTCATTTCAAATGAATTTAAAACATATCACAATTTTTTTTTGTGTTTGGTTTTTGGTTTTGGAGTTATAATAATATAGGTACAATTTAAGTAATTACTATAATTCTAATAGTACCAAAGGACTGACGCGACGAGGTAACTAATAGTAACAGTTGGTTTTTTTTTAGTCATGGACTAGTAGGAAGGACAAGGATCTAAAAATTTTAAGACTAAAGCCCGACCCAAGTTGACTCGCTAAAAGTGCTATTAAAATTTTCCAAGAGATACTATTTGGTGCAGGAAATCATTAACAAAAATTAGAATCTTAAATTGTGGACAGTGTGAGAAGTAATCTTAAAATACTCGTAATTGTGCGAAAGTTTAATCACAAGAAAAATGCCTTGGGTCGGGCCTAGGGACGTATACACACATTACATTACATTACGTTACGATTTCTAATTTAATTTCTAACCAAAATACTTGACTCCACTCACACTAATAAATTTCTCAATAAAAATTTCTGAATCAAGGACAGCTATATGAGCTGCACGTCCAATAATTGAATTGGCACTATGACTTGGAATTGCATGATGGACATCATAACGGATTAATTTTGTATTTGATTTAAAGAGTGGTGTAAGAATATTTGTTACCATTGAGCGATAGACTGAGCCTGTAAACAAAAAAAAAATAAAATTACGAGTAAACAAAATGTTAAAAACGATTAGGGTTGCCGGTTAGAACCGTAATCGGAACAAAAATCCCGGTTCGGTATCGCTTTCTCTATTCAACGGAGCTAGGCGAGGCTATTTTACAGTTGCCTATTAGAACCGGAACGGAACCAAAAATCTCGATTCGGTTCGGTTTCGATTTCCTCAATAACCGGAAGCAAACGCGGCTATTTTACGGTTGCCGTTTAGAACCGGACCGGACCGAAAATTCCGGTTCGATCTAGCTTCGATTCTCCACGAACCATGACTGAACTGGACATTAACTGTAGAGCCGCATTTGAGAACCGAACCGAAAATCCCGGTCCGGTTCCTGATAGAATCGAACCGGATCGCGATAACCCTAAAACTAATCTGATTTTAACTTACCAAGAACAGACTGGTCCCTCAAACTTGCTTTACAATTTATAATATGTGCAGAATGTAAGGGTACATAACGATCTTGACTTGAGCCACAGAGTAACACATATTTAAAATGTTGTAAATTGGAATTTTGACTTAATTTGTATATGAATGTTTCTTTAATGTCTGGATGATCCTTCATACTTAACTGGAGCAAACTTGTTGATTTTTTCCATTTTTGCATTAACCACATGCCCATATTAACAACGGCTCCATTATAAACTGTACCCAAATGTGGACCACTTAGAGAAAGGAATGTATGAAGTTTTGGCAAAAGATGAGCTAATTTTGGTTTTGTTAGAGCTGAACGTATAATAATATTTCCAAGGCTATGTCCAACAAATGAGATTCGTGATGGATTTAATTTATTAAATTCAATGTAGTTTAAGATTTCATTTACGAAGGAATCCGTAGTGGAAGAAAAGTCGGAGAAAGTTAGTCCATCCTGAAAAAAGAGAAAAAAATGAGAATTAATATAGTATTGCATAATTTAGAGTTTCTTTTCCAGTCTAGTAAAGCGATTATCGCACTAAATCTCAGTGCGCACGCGCGATAATTGGCGAATTAGTGCACATTTGCATATATGTAACTCTGACAAATCGCGCGATTTGGAAATGCGTTCATCTTAGTTCTAGCAATAAAAATTCAAATGACAGGCGGACATTTTTAGGAATTGATAACCACATCATCATCGCATATTGATATTGCCCACATTTTGGATATACGGGTAGAGAAATAAGGAAAAACCCACAGTCTAAAAATAATCTCCCGAAGAATTTTCCGTAAATTTTGATCTCTAATGACAAATCGCGCGATTTAATTTTTAAGAACTGCGATTATCGCAGGATGCGAGATGCGATATTTTTTCTTACCTGATTTTTCTCAGACATTAAAAAGTGCATGTTCATTCCAGGTAAACTCAACTCCAAATATACTTTAAATAACCGCAAATCGTGACAAGACCCATCTAGTCCATGGACACAAATGATTAAATGAAGTCCAAGCGGATGAAATACCCGGAGCTCATCTGGGATTTGGAAATATGAAGCTGGATGTGAGGCTCTACGATTTACAACAGCTTTTTCCTTTTCAATTGATTTTGAACGACTGGTGGATTTATCTTGAACGGAACCGTATTTAGCTCTGCTGCGTGTTGCTGAACGGCCCCTAGTTCCGTCTTTTCCATTGCTATTGGTCTCATCCAGTGATGAAAATAGGACGCGATCAAGGCTAATTTCTTTGTTGACCGTTACCATGGCAGTGGCTGTCCCAATTGGAGTTGAATTAGGTGTTTTTGGCACTGGTTTAGGTAGGGGTAAGGGATCATCCCTAAACATTGCTGGAGGCGGTACAACTACAATGTTTGATCCTACTTCTTCATCACTACTTAATCGAAAATCACCATCGCTAGATTGATCGCTAACCCATCCAGATTCTTCGCTAGTTCCAGCTAAATCATCCGATGGATCGTTAAGTAGAGTCGGCGTAGAAGAATATTTTCGAATACTTGTGCCGCCAGGAAGACCCGGTGCGCTTCCTCGGCGTGATTGCAATTGTGATTTATGGATAGGCCCTTGCGTACTTCCGAGTCCAATTGCGATAGGTGCACCGGAGGAGCTAAGGTGTCCAGAGTGACTGTTGAGGTTTCCCATTCTTGAGGTGGAACTATGGCGTCGAGGAAGAGTCTAAAAACAAAAATTCCGGCAATGTTTGAATATGCGATTAGCATAGCGATTTTAAATCTTACTGCTATAGCTCCATCCAGTTGATACTGTTGTTGTTGGTGCTCAATTGATGCAGCTGCAGAGCTAATTCTTCCGCGATGATGGTGAGACCCGGATCCTGGTGCCGCTGCCGACCCATTGCTATTGCTATTTGCTGCGGGATCTTTAACTGCAAAAGTAAGCTTGCCGGAGGTGATGGATTCTCTATGATTTTGAATATTAGTTGTAGATTGAGGTGGAGTCTGCGTTTGTGAGGTCTGTCTTACTATTGGTGAAACAGTAATTTTTGCATCAATAATTCCAACAATTTCTGTCTGAGAGTCTCTTGGGTCGGGCCTATTAGAGATTTCTTCTTGCTCTGCCTCTATTTCCAAAGCTGGAGCTTGCTCAATCAATGCTCCACAACTACAATTCCCTTGCCCACTTGTCAAATCTGCCAGCGTATCTCCACCATATTGATCTTCAAAAATTAGTGGAATTGAATTACCGTCTCCGTCCAGCTCTAAGCAATGGAGAGCAAGGGGTTTATAATGTATTGTTTTCTTTAATAATTCTGCAATTGGTGAATAGTCTTTTGGTGTTAGCATTGAGCGTACTGGATTTTTTGTTACATAAAAACCTTCAGTCCATCGGCGTACTCTTTCTCTATGATGTTCAACACTTAGTTTTTGACGAACTTCTTCTTTTCCAACAACAGAATCAAGGAATTTATGCCATGTTAAAATATTTTCTGCACATAATTGTGACATTTGTTTTGAGGCAAGGATAAGCGTTTCTTCAGCTTCTGCTGATGGATCTGGTGTTGGTCCTAAGGGTCCATGTGGTCCACAGAGTCCTACAAGATTTGTTATCCGGGTCTCGGGCCCTGGTCCGCTCTCACCCATTTTCTCACGTAAGCTCGAATTTGATTCTAAAAGTATACGAATTAGCTGAGCATGGGTACGGGTGAGACGGGTTGTGGAGTTTGCAGAGGAATTTGTTGAAACACATGATGTTGGACTTGAGGTTGCTGATGCCGAACAGCTTGAAGAGCCGTCTAAAGATGAAAGACCTTTAACTCTGGAAACAAAAAGTAAAGAGAACAATTTAGTTCAATTGACAGGCGGACATTTTTAGGAATTGAAAACTACATTATTGCATTTGCCTATATTTTGCATATACGGGTAGAAAAATTAAGAGAAACCCACAGACTAACAATAAGCTGAAGCGAAAATCTTCGGTCAATTTTGAAATTTCAGGCGGACATTTATCTTCATAGCACTAGCCTAAATTTGCTCGATCATCGGATTGCGTACAAGCTCCTAGCGCTGCTCTCCTAGCAACGAATCGCCGCACACCCTGCTCCTAACGCTGCTCTCTGAATGTCGCCCTCCTATTGCCGCACTGAATTAGCTCCTCAGGGCGACGTTTAAAGAGTGGCGCTAGGAGCACGGTTTGCGAATGTGCGTCGCTTGGAGGGCGGCGATGTGTCGCTAGGAGCTGACTGAGTGCGGCGAGCGGCGCCAGGAGCAGGGTGTGTGGCGATGCGGCGCCAGGAGCTTGTACGCCATCGGATTCACCCAAATTTTCCATACACGAGTAGAAAACTTAAGAAAAACCCACAGACTTACAAATGGACAGCAATACATCCCCCATGAACCCCAATCCCAACAGCACACAAATGAAAGTAATCAAAGAACACGGGGCGATAGTAACTAATAATTCCATGACTCAAATGTAAGTCCAATTCCCTCCGACTCACTGGACCATCATTAAATACTAACTTTAATTCTAATTTAAATTCAATTTTTGCTAGGTCAGGTAAATTTTTAGATTCAAGATTAATATATACACGAAATAGGACAACTTGATTGAGATCAATTTCTTCAGACTTAAAAAGAACACGAAATTTTTTGGATGTTGCACATTGTGGGGGTAAGTGATGATGGGGGTGGTGATGGTAGTGGTGACTAGATGCGGAAGAAGAATTGTGGTGGTGATGGGGGCCACCATGGGACGTAGAACCTTCTGGGGCAAAAAATTAAATCAACATCAATTATCAGAGGCAAAACACTGCAAAATTTTTGCGTGTACTTACTCTTATTACTACATTTATTTACAGATACTTCAATTCTGGATGCAAGTTTTGTATTTGCTTTGAGTTGTAGTTGGATTTGGTATGATCTAAAAAAAATTGCATACAAAATTAAGTAAAATTTAGCAAAAATTGCATACAAATGTAAGCAAAATTGCATACAAAAGTAAGCAAAATTGCATACAAATTGTTTACGCGAATTTTTACTTACCCTCTTAAAAATAAATCTACATTATAAAACTTGTGTAACTCAACAATGAATTCATATGTAGCTGTAGCTTCTGTGCTTGAACTCATTTCAAAATTTGCGAAAATTGCACTATGTGCAGTTTTAGAGTTTTTCCGTCAATTTTTTGAATAGAAATACTGGAAGGAAGGAACTTGAACTTAAGTATAATTTTTTTAATGGAATGTTTTTCTTGACGGTATTCGTAATGAAACTATTTGTTGTTTGTACAAAATTTTTGTCATTTTTTGGCAGAAGCTACTAACTAATAACTATACAAGAAAAAATTCTCGTACTCCGTGTTATATGAATATGAAAATTTGAGTTTTTATACAGTAAAGTAATGGTAAAGTAAAAGTTTTGTTCTGTATTGTATATCTGCTGCTCTGCGGTTGAAAGAACTCATTTCATTTACAATATACAAATACGAATAAGAATATACGATTCGGAATGGGATTAAAGGCCTTCTGGTTATTTGTACAAGAACAAGAAAAACTTTTGTTATGTCTAATGTCTATCAATGTCTCACATAAAAACAGAAGCCTCAATGTCACGTCTGGTCTGAAAAATTAAATACTGTGTGACTGTAGATGCTTTGCCAAAATAAATTCTTAGGAAAATTGTAATTGTAAATTGATAACGAAAAAAAATACCACAGCACACCGCAGTGATAGCACCAAAAATTGTAGATAATTCTTAATCACAAGTATATAAAGTTATGCTTTGCTTTTGTGAGTTATGATTTGATTTGACTCCTACACTTTTTCTTTGCTCTATTTTATGCTATACTTTAATATACTTGACATTTGCTTTTACTTTTTTGCTTGAAATAAGTGGGAGAAAGTCATAGTCAAGTCAAATCAAATCAATTGAGCCTATTTTCTTTATTCTTATTTCTTTGTGTAGGTGTGCGTAAAAAGGAAAGTACTAGTAGAGTAAAGAGTAAAAGTTGAAGTGGATTTGATACTAGTGTTGCCTTTTATCGATCCAAATAACATGAAAAAAAGTGAGTACAAAATGAAATGGAATGTAATATATAGCTGAGCTCAGGACGGCACGAGGCATGAGGATGGTTTAGTTTAGTTTCAGTTTTTTGTGGTGAAAAGTAGAAAGTAAACTTTCACCAAATGTTCCTCCTTCCACTCAGAGGATATTATAAAATCAACCTAGTCTAAGTCTTGCATTGAGTTGAAATGCGCAGATTTTGAACTAAAAGACTAGACTAGACTTTGGACTTGGAGAAAGCAGAAAACATTTCACATTTTAAACAATAAAACTTTCACAATCTTTAGCACCATCTATATACTATAAGAATTGAGTCCGTTATTTTTATTATTCTTCGTGTCGCTCCACTTTGTTGATTTTTGGGTACTTTGCGTTTCCATAGCAACAAGCGGTAAAATGGTCAAATGACTATATTTTGAGTTCGTAATTGTTTAAAAATTGATAAATACGAAATCCGGGTGCGAGCGAAGCGAGCCTCAACTAGAACCCGGCCGAGCTTTGCCGTCCACCAATATCAAAAAGGCAAAGCGAGCTTTGCCGGGTTCTAGTTCTTACAATAGTTTCATAAAAAAAAATACATATAATGGAAATAATGCTAAACGATACAGAACAAACTATGAATGAGCTACGCTAATTTTAATGTAACTAAGCGTTTGAGCAAAGTAATGTATCATTTCTATTTAGTTCAAATAATAAAATTTATTTAAGAGTTTATTTTTATTTTATAAAGCTGTTTTAACAGCACATGATTTATTAGAGTAATTCTAGCTTACTTTACACTTAAACTTTCACCTTGAGTTTAATGTATTAAAATAACGAAATTTCTCACATTTGTTAACATGAATGCAGAGAAATGGTAAATACTAATAAAGCAAACTTAAGCATTGTGTTAAATCAATGATTCTTATACGATATTTTGCTCATTACACAGTAACAGTTACTTGTCTTTTAACTTAGAAACTACATTTACATAAGATTAAGAGGAAGAAACTACATCATTTTATGTTATTTAGTTTATTCTAAATTTTCCCTTTATACTGAGCGAGTCATCTGAAGCGCACCAAAAATCTACATAACTCTAACTAGTAGATTTGAAGACATTACAGTTTGTTCGGAATCAACTCCAAAAATCACACTCTCTTAAATTCGGAATCAACTCCAAAAAATCACACTCTCTTAAATCCTATAAAATCAACATGAAAACTATTAATAAAGTTATATGTTATAAACTGTATCTATACTGTCTATGCTAAATTTGGCTTACCCTTTGAATTTTCCATTGTATTGTCTGACGTGGAATTCCACCATTTAATTCTGATAATATTAAAATTAAACAAGTCTTCATGTATGGAAAAACAGGAACATTTTAAGATCCAAAATATCTCAAATGCGTCTGAGAAATAAAAAGAATAAAACCAAATGCCAAGCGTTTTTCAACTAGGATTGAACATGGGATTTTTTTGGTTATTTTTATTGATTTATTCAATTTGAAACTTAAATTTTAAAATGCTCAAACTTGTCCTGTAAATATATTTTTAACAAATTGTCAAGAAACTCTCTGAAATGAGTACAATTTAGGTTTAATTAATAAAAATAAAAACACTAAAAATATAAAAAAAAAATATGTTTGAAGTTAAATCTGAAGCAAAGTTTATATTGTTGGGACTGATTTGAAAAAAAAAAAATATGAAAGCCTTTCATCTTCCACGAGCTGTTTTACTTTCTTCTTACCAATAATTAGAACCACCCTTGTCCAATTCAACTTTCACCATTTATTTCGTTGGTTTCATTGCAAGTGCAAGAGTGCAACCGCTATGAAATTTATTATACTCTTGTTACACCAAGGATCAAAGTGTCGATAATTGATTGAAATTGTCCCATATAAATTATCTTAGTCCAACCGAGCTCCGAGCTTCATTGTGAAGTAAAATGCTTGCTTTTAAATATCACATATATTATAGTCATTAGACTACTAAAAACTAAATTAGAATGCATGTAATTTATTGAAAGATTTATAATAAAATGAAACATTGTTTTAAACAAAATGCATACATACATCAAAGTTAAAATGACAAATTAGCTTCAACTTAAGGCCCACTTTGATAACTACACATAATTTAAATGTTTAATTTATCTGCATTGCGACTTTTGTTAATGTTAGAAATTGGCTTACTGCATTAATTCCCAACTCATCATCATAAATTTTTTTTTATATACAGTTCCATTCCATTGTTCTGAAATTTATTATATCGAGTAATCATAAACAATTAACTTAAGCTATGCTCCTGTCTTGCCAGACATTTCATTTTCATTCAATCACAAAAATTTCTTATTGGTTGGCCAAAAGTGAAGACCTAAAAACCGTTTATTTGATTCATCAAAATTTGCTGCACATTGAAAAAATTAGTGTAAGGTTACAACTCCTACACTTGGTTTGTTAAGTTGTGAGTGTGACATAAAATTTTCATTTAATAATAAAATAATTATACAATGTCTGCAACTGGAAGTAATAGCACTAACAGCAACAATGCAAAAGTAATAATAGATCTGGCGCATATGGATAATGAAAATCCTGGTTTTCCCATACCATTGAAAGATTTGCCGAATGAAGTACTAGAAACTAATTTGTAACCCATATTGAAAGCGTTAGCTGATAGTTTATAATAGGCGTGTTCACATAACAAAAAAATAAGCGATTCTTGTCATAATCGATTTTTTTTTTTGTATTAGATTTTAATCTAAATTTTATAAACGGACAGTTTAAAATAAAATAATCAAAAATC
>JAQGCY010001278.1:0-11194 GCA_034700645.1 Xenylla mediterranea
TGCTTAATGAATTTTTTCTATAGAAAATTATGGATGCTTAATGAATTTTTTCTATAGAAAATTATGGATGCTTAATGATTTTTTTCTATAGAAAATTATGGATGCTTAATGAATTTTTTCTATAGAAAATTATGGTTTTATCCATAATTACTTAGAAAATTATGGTTTCTATCCATAATTACTTAGAAAATTATGGTTTCTATCCATAATTAAAATTATATACAATTTTCTAATATAGATTTGATCAAAATGTGCTTTTTTATTACCTAGAAACTGCAACTGCGACAAACACCACTTTTTATTATCGAATCATTTTTAAACCAGATGCACCAGTTCCAGAGCCAGCATTTGAAGACTCATCAACTAATAAGTATAAGTAAAATTTTTAGATCGGATGCTGGGAATACGTAACTTCAGAGTTTTATGCTTCGTTACCTGAATTAATAGATTCACTTTCAGTTCCACCAACATGATCCAAGTCCTTTTTCTTCTCAAGGTCTTGATGATCCTTGTCGGATGAGTTCATGCCGATGCCGTCTCCAGTAGTATTCATTTGTCCAGATTTACTTATCACACTTTGTAACCCCTTGTCCTAAGCCTTTATGAATTCCAAAAACGAATTACGAACTCACGTTAACGTTACGTTATTCAAATAAAAACTTTCGTAATCGTAATTTACTATTTTATACAATCATAAAATAAATTTGGAGATATAAGACCTAGAAAGCAAACCTGAGAAATTATAATTTAGTGTGATCAGAATGAAGGTTTTGTGATGAATGATTCCAAAATAAACAAATAAATAAATGAACGGTTTTTGAATTGTTTATAAGCATAACTTTTGATTAGGACGCTCCTTCGTTGCCGTGTAACAGTAACTATGGAAATATATAAGAGGAAATAAAGATGACATTGACATACAATTTTGGATTCCTTGATGCATGAAATTATTGCACTCATCGAAATTAATCGTTTAGCAATCTTAGAAGCCCAAGCTTTGTCGCTAATGTTTCAAAATCACAAAAGGACGCTAACTTTAGAGAAAATTTAGAGCTTAGACTTCGACACAAGTTTTTCTCGAACGCTCAGTATCAAATGCCTCGTTAGCTCAGTTGGTTAGAGCGTCGTGCTAATAACGCGAAGGTCACAGGTTCGATCCCTGTACGAGGCATCCACTTTTTGCACATTTTTCTGCAAGCATTTTGCAGATAAATAGCGACAAGATTTTCGTTATATCGATACGATCATTATGCCATGCATTTATTTAAAGCTTATGTTACTTATAGGTTACAACCAATATTTTGCTTTAGGTAATACATTACGGTTAAATTAGAGTTGCACTTGCAATTTGCAAAATTAACATCCTATTTACTACATGCTGATTTCATGATTATTCACTCATATTCATTTTATTGTCTTCCAGTTTCCTTCTTGGCCATTGTAATTTTTTCATAAATATTTGGAAATGCATCCTCACAATTATACTTCTTGCGGACTTCATTGTAAAGTTTCATATTAAACATTTTATGGAATTCCGTTTCACTAAGAAATGTGTCTGCATATAAAGCTTGAAATCTGTAAATTAAATTGACAAATTAAGCACCTGTAGCACCAACAACAAATTATTATCGTTGCTTGTACCCTTTATGATCCAATGCAAACTTTTCTAATGATTTCGTTAAATCCTTAATGGTTTTTCTACTATCCGAAACATAACCATAAACTCCAATATCAATGTACATTTCTTCATCCTTTTCAGATTCTTCCAGTTGTAGGATTCCAGGATGATTAACAGCCCATAATGGACATAGCCAAAGTGGATAAATCTGCAAATTAGTAACAAAAATTGCGAGTTTGGGATTTTCAACCTCAGCATTTCTAGACATACATTATACTCTCGATGACTGTGCTCAATAAATTTGTTAATGATTTCAACTGGGAGAACAATATCCTGGATAAATGCAGATTCCAAAATAAGTTTATCAATACTTCCAAGACTCAAAATATATTTGAAATAGTGATGACTTATTGAATATGTCCAACCAAACAAGTTTCTGTAAATTGGATGATTTCCATAAGGAGCTAAATATTCAGCTAACCAAAATAATGGACGCTGATGACGATGATAATAATCTCTTAGTGGAATGAAATCAATTGAACCGTTGGCTTTTTTCTCCACATATTTATAAAACCATGGATCATTCCATTTTAAGAATGTTTGAATTGATTTGCTTGATCCAACTTCATTAACCATTGTACCATACATGATAACAATTTTGTTCATATCGTATAAAATTCCTTCAACAAAATCATGTTCACGTGTGTTCAATAACTTTTTAGCTGCATCAATATTATTCACGACGGTGTATTCAACTTTGACAAATCTTTTTGCAGAAATCAGTGGAATTTTAACTGATGTCACAAAGCATAAAGTTCCATGTGACATTGAAATTGAATGGAATAAATCACAATTATGATCTTTGTTGCATATCGTTCTACTTCCATCAGGTAAAACAACTTCATACTCAATACAAGAATCTGTAAATATTCCATATTTATGGGACGATGTTTCTAATCCAGCACCACAAACTAAACCCCCAACAGTAAGTTGCTCAATTTCTGGAACAACTGGTATTGTCCATCCTAATGGTATTAATTTTTCAGTAAGTTTCCCCATCATAACCCCTGGTTCAACTATGACAAACTGAAGAAAAAACGGAAATGTCCAATTGTATTTAAAAATTTGAAACCTGATATAGAAAATGTTTACCCCATTTGTTGCATTAATTTCTACAATTTCTTCCAAATCAATATCAATTTTGCACATATTTTTCTTTCCCCAACTTCGAATATTTATAGTTTTCCAACCAGGTCGTCCGGTACACATGAGTCCTTTCCGGCCATTTTGATTCCATGCTTTCACCTAGCATAATCAAGTTACTTAAATTTTCAATGTTCATTTGTGAATTCCGAATTGTGAATGACTTACTTGATCTTGTATTAATTCAACCTTTTGCCTATGCTTTAGAGGACTATAATTCCTTCCTTCACGGAATGATCTAATCTTGTTTCGAATGTAATCAAAAGCTGCAGCAAATGGTAACAAGGTTATTAGAATTATTGGTGCATATATAAATTTTACAATTAATATGATGAAATCTTTTATTTCACGAGGAAGCTTCATTTCTTAAACAATAACAAAACAATCTTTTAAAGAAAACTTTCACTAGAGTCGAGAGACAGAGAGAGAACCTTGCGATGGATGGCGAGATTGCTGACTTCTAGCCCACATTTTTCCTGTGTAAAACTATTTACAGTTATACTTATGATTATTGCAATTTCCATTTTTGCAATGCAAAAGAATATCGACCCGAATTGGTTTTTTGGTTTACTTTTTCAGATAATTTACATGTTAATTTGGTTGATTTGTGACAAACCAAAGGATGAGAAAACCTATTGAAAACACCTTTAACGTTGTTGTTCCAAGCTCTTTTAATTGTTATGTGTAACAGTTATAACAGTTAACGGTTAGTTTGCTAGGAAAACTCAATGCGAATATTGCGAATGCATTGTGAGCTATATTTAATTTCATTAAAATTGTGTTGCTTCGTAACTTCGCTTTGCTTATAGATAAAGGTCAATACGAAACTGCAAACTCTTGAAACCAAGTTATTTAAGAATTCAGTATATAACACACTTTATTGATGCCTTTTACTTCAAGGAAGATAAATGATTTATATTTTTAAGTACATAAACATAATCCATGAATTTTAAAGCATTGTACGAATATCCTAAAATAATATGATAATAAATAATTTTGTTGCGATGAATGAGAATTCGAGGTAGTTTAAGTATACACGTTAACATTTAGTACTTGAACGTAAATTAAGTAGTTTTTGCCAGATATAAAGTGAATACACAATTTTTTGCAGTTTAATGTTGCTCCTGTTGTGGACTGGTTCCTGCTGCACTCATTCTTTTCATTCGTTCCAGCATTTTATCTTTCTGTATTCAAAAAGTTCAAATGAAACGAAATGTCTTAACTAAATCAAACTTTATACTTCAATTTTGTACACTTACAAAGCCACCCTTTTTCGTTTGATGTTTTTCAATTTTAGAAATACCAATACTCCGTTTTTTCTGGATGAACTGCTCAGCTTCACGAAGTTTTTGCTTAAAAATTCGCTGTTGCTCATTCTTCCAGATTTCTTTAAACTGTTTACAAAATATTAGCCAAGGTTGGAAGAAATCTACGGGAGAACTTAGTTCTCCTTTGACTTTTGGTGGTGGGTTAAAGTCAAAAAACTTCATTACTTTTACATATCTGTGTGGAAAAAGACAATTTTGAGATAGTTAAAACAATCAATTCTAAAGGAATTCTATAAAACTTACGTTGCTTTCGTTTCGTCCAAAGTTTCTTCCATATTTTTTACTTTTCCACTAGCTTGATCCAGAAACCCTGTCATTTTGGATTGAAATGGTTCAAGATTTTGTTCATTTGATGCTTGGATTACGGCTTCAGTCTGTGTTTTGCATTCTATTTGAAATGGAAAGAATAAACGCAATTAAGACACAGAACAATTGTTGAGCTTTACCTTTACTCCTTACCTTGAAGATTTTGTTTAAGGTTTGTTAATTCACCTTGAATACTTTCAAAACTTAGGGATGCTGCAGCTTCAATATCGCTAGGTTCAGGGGTTGGAAGTTTGGCTTCATGGGTACCACAGTGTTCGTCGTATTTCTGCAATATTGAAATTCACATTAGAAATTAGCTTCAAACGAGTTTTCTAATAATGTAAAGCAATACCTTAATATAAGTAGAAACAATGAAATCCAGAAATGTAACAGACGACTCATTACTTTTAATATCACGAAGTTTTGGTAAAATTTCTAAAGAAAATCCATCCGCTTGTCCACGCATATGATTTCCACCATTCATATAATTTCCATAAGTAAGAATTAAAGCAAAAATATTTTTTAAATCTTTGGATGACATGAGTTGGTCACAGACTAGTTGGAAGTTACTTAGTTTCGTTTCAATACTTGTATATAATTCAGAAAAAGTAAATTGGAATGTAAAACACTTAATTCTTTCTGCAAACTTTGGAACATAATTGAGATCAAATAAGAATCTAGAAAAAGAAAATGTGTAACAGAGTATAAAAATTAATGAAAACCACGATAATGAAAATTGATTATGTGATGATATTTGATTCACTTACTTATCTGCAGGTGCCAAAGGAATTTCTGGAGTACACTCAACATGATCTTTCATCATTGCTAATTCATCCGGTGTGAGCTTGAAATCTATAACTACTTTGAGTGTTTCTAATTCAATTTCTGAGAGGTCCAATTGATAAATTGCATTTTTGATTTTGGAAATATCTGGATTACGCTTTTCATCTTCCATTTTATTACTTTTAATAAAGATCCCAACATTTTGTGCTCGTTTTCCATCGAGAAAACTTACTTTCTTGAGTGCAACAGGCTTTTCTTCCTTTTTAGTTTCCTTTGGTTTTTCTTTCTCTACAACAGGCCGACCGAATAGTTCAGTAAAATCATCCCAACTCCCAACAGAAACTTCTTCCAATTTTTCCCAAAGTTTCGTTTCTGTAGTTTTATGCTTTGGAGAGGCATCAATTGTCTCAATTATTGGTTGCGGCTGAATTGGCTCTTTAATTTGGATTCTTGTCCAATAAAGTGCTAAATATGATAAAATATTCAAAGTCTATACTAGTACAATTATAATATGCAGTTTGATTCATCTTGTTGTCAATTGCTTACGTTTCATTGGGACCTTAGGTTTAATAGGATTCTTTCTAGCTTTGGCTGCAAGTGACCAGCCTCCAGGTGGAGGAGGTGGTAAAGATGGAGCTGATGGACCTTGAGGGATCGATGGGCCAATTTGCCCTAATAGCGGTGGCGAAAAAGGCATTCCTGGAGGTGGAGGTGGTCCCGAAAACATACCAGGCGGAGGTGGTGGCGGTGGAGGGCCTCCCATTCCTGGTGGAGGAGGAGGAGGTGGTGGTGGGCCTCCCATTCCTGGTGGTGGTGGTGGAGGAGGAGATGGCGGTACACATTCCATTCCAGGAAAAGGTGGTGGAGGCGGAGGAGGTGGTCCAGCCATTCCCGGGCCAGGTGGTGGAGGCGGTGGTTTTACTTGATCTCCAACAGCCGAAGGAGCTTGTTCAGTACCCGGTGAGCGGAAGTCATCTTTTAATTTCTGTGTTAACTCTCGGGTTTGTAGGAGCGTTCGCAATGTTTCACATTCGGCTTCCAATTCCTTTATTCGAGCAATATATTTTTTCTCGGTTGCTGCTTGAGTTTCACCACGGACCGAGAACACTTCAACTTCATGTTCAGCAATCTTCTTATCCAAAACTTGTTTATGTTCCTTCTTTAGACCAAGGACCATTTGTTGGAATTCTGAAGTTTTCAAAAAAAATTAAATTATATTTCATGATAATAGTTAAGAATGTAATTAATTTTTAAGTATTTTGGAATAGCACGAGTTAAATTTCGCGAAAAAAATGGTTAGTAAGTAAATTAGCAAACCTGGAGGATTATTATTGTCAAGATTTTCGGTGGAATTAGCCAATCGAGTTAAATCACATTCACTCTCAAAGTGACAAACTGTTTTAGGAACAGTACCAGGCTCTGGTAAATGTTCCGGTGATAATGCTCTGGTTCCATTACTATCAATCAGTTCACCTATTCAAAACAGACACCCAAAAAATTCCCAATCGTTAAATGTATTGAAATCCCAAAACCGTTCATTAGTTAGTCGATAGGTTTTTCAAGAAGTTTTATCAGCTCGAAGCATATAATACAGAAAATAAACTTATTATTGGTATGTACCTGCTTCAGTATACTTTGCACCATTACGACCACTGTTTGCATCTTCTTGGGATGGAGGCCAGGAAACAGGAGGAAGTTTACCAGGAACTTGGCAAGAAATCGCTGGAGACTCCGAATGAGACCAGTAGTAAATAAAATCAGGCTAGATCAAATATTTAGAATTTTGATATAAATTACAAAATTAACCATAAACTAGTATTTATTCAATTTACCCGAAAAGTTAAATCTCCAGGATATGCTCCATTATCCTCAATTTGTTTCAAAACTCCAGCAGCTAGTAATAAGGAACAAAATCCATTTGCAAGATTTCTCAATTCCATTGGAGAAAGTGAATCCTTTCCACGGTTTCCTTCTTCAAAGGACGAAATTACCCAATTGATCAGCATTTGTCCTAGAATATATTCAAAATATTGAAATTAGCATATGCAATTTATGTTTTCACATCAAATTACGTAACTTAAAATGCATACCTTCAAACTTTTCATAAATCCTAAAATCCAACTTTTCTGGAACGAATTTCGGTTTCATTTGTGTTTTAGCTAAAAAGGTTTGTTGACTTTGTTGTTCGGCAAGAGTAAGGCTAGCAACTTTTCGTAATACATTACTTTCTGGCATTGGAACTTCGGATACTGAATTGTATCTTCGTGGGGGCATCGGAGGTTGTCCATTTTGATTGAATTCATCATTAGCTCCTGGAAAAAATAAAAAATAAACAAATTAGATTCAGTTTTAGGATTTCAATTACGAAAAAAACATATTTAAATCTCTACTACTATTTTCATTTCGTGGCTGTTCACAAATTCTTCGAGTCAGTGAATGTATCTGTTGTAATCGTTGAAATCGAAATAATGACATGCGATTTGCTACTAAAATGATTTTAATGATAAGAAAGATTAAACAAATAATTGCAGTCATATTGAGAAGTGGACCATAACAAGGATCATTATCGTGAATTATGTCTTCAGGTTTAGGACAATATTTGTGAAGGTGACTACAATGAGCTTGCCAAGATGGAAAAATATTTAAGAACTCCAAATTCAATGAATTTATACACTCTAACGAATCCTCCTGCAGTTTTGCAAAACAAGGTGAATAAGTTTTTAAATCCATATCCAAGTAATTATATTGACATATTGCGATAATTGATGGAAAAATTAAAATATTGGACAAACAATTGCAGATTTTGCAAAAATTTTTAACCAACATTAATTTACTTTCGCTACTATTGGAAACAAAATTAATTTACTCACCAAAAACACAAGAAGTCATTACAATAACCTTAACCGCAAATTTTCACCAAACACTCGTAAATCACTCGAAGCAGTCACATTAAAATTCATTCTTTCTAACTTCTCGACGTTTAAATTTAATATGAAATCTTTTTTGTCGAATTATATATGAATTTATGTAACTGTAGCTTTAGCATTTACGATGCCAATAAAAGGATTACATGATGAATGATTAATAAAACAAAAATCGTTGATTTGATCCTGATTCTATAAAGTTAAGATTAGAAGAAAAGCTTATTATTATACTGAAGTAAGAACACATTATTACTGCCTAATCTATCACTTATTGCTATTGTGTCTAGACATAAATTAGCTTGATTTGATTAGTATTTAGTTGTAGGATTTTTTTTGGATTTGACGACTAAAACAGGTTTAATGTATGCTTATGAATGATTATGATTCTAAGATGAACGTCAAAGTGAACAGAAAAATATCTTTACAACCTGATAAGTGATAAATAAAACTCTAAACTAAATGCATAGAATAAAAGATTTGATCCAATAATACAGTACTTGAGTCTTTTTGCTTTGATAAAAAAGTTTGCATGTATAAAATTTAGCTAGTTTAAGTTGTAAAATGTTTTTGTAATATTTTTGATAGAAATTTGATTCTGCACTGTTTCTGTTCTGTTTTTATGTAACAATAATCTCTCAAGCGTTCCTAACTACAAAAACTAACAATGAGTCATATCATAGAGATAGAATTAAACTACAATGTTATGTTATGTTTCATCAAAACTAATGGGTTTGTTAGGTTTATTTCATGAAAATAATAAGATTTTTTTGTCATTTCACATTTTCATTTTTGCTTGGCTTGACAAGTCATGGGCATGGCATCGTATTTATTGGGATTTGACTAACTAACACTGACACCTTTTCAATGGTTTTCTAACGATAATCTAAAATGAAAATAGCAAAAGCAAAAGGATGTTGAATCATCATGGGTGGATGTGGATTCGTTGGATTGGATTTAAACTCATTAAACTATTTGTTATCAGTAGGCATTACAATTTACAGGGAAAATTTTTTTTATGCCAAAACAATACGTTATGATTAATGTAATGTAATCTTATGGCATTCGCATTAGTTTACTTGCAAATATGCCAGAGCATGGCTTTGGCTATAAATGCTACTACAAGTACAACTAACTGTTAGAGATCTGACTCTGAGTATTGCAAAAAATCATTTCAAAGTTGAGTATCTGATTCTGAATGAATAGCAAAGCATAAAGGAAATTCACAATCAAAAAATTGCATGCTGACTGATTCATATTCATTCATATTCATGAGACCAGAACAAAACAAAAATGCAAAACCATTTACAATTCACAATTACAATTACTACAATTTGCTCTATTCTTCAACAATGCAGAGACAAACTAAACTCCAATATAGCAATAATGAAAAGTATTTAATGCAACGCAAGTTTTTGCATAGCTATTACTACTGCTGTTGATGTTGATCTTTGTATGAAGTGTAATAACTTTTAAATAATGTATGTACAAGTGCAATATAATAATGATAATAAATTAAACTATAAACCAGATCAAGAATTTAATTTAATGCAATGCATGCAATAATGCAAAGGGTGCGTGCCAAATCATGTTATTAAAAAATACAATACAATGAGGAAAAAATAAATATATGTTCATCAACTTCAACATTCAACAAACAAAAACTAGAAGTAGAACTACCTAAAGGAAACTTTTTTTTTTGCAAATTCAATTCATAGGAACGTCAAATCAAATCAAGCATAGCCAGAAAGTAGTCTAAGTAATTCAAGCAAAATACTTGATTATTTTGTGACCAAGATTACAATTTACAAATTACAATGATGATGATGATTTAAAACTTTATAAAGCTTAGCTTTTTGTTGTTGATTTGATGCACGAACGAGAATGATGAGGGAGGATCATGTTTCACACATTTTCATTTACATTATGCAATTTGATACACTAAACCGAGCAGTTTCTTTTAAGCTAAGCTAGCTAATACGTAAAATATTTATGCATAAATATAACTTAAGCTCAAGCTGTATCAATTTCAATGTCAAAACTCATTTTCTGAGCGGATATTCATTTCATCTATGTACATTTTACAATTTACCGTAGCATATGAATGATTATGATGACAAAACCCGAAAAGGTTGACAAATATCAAATTCAAAGATTAAAAGGATTTTTGTGTTCAAAAATTCACATAATGTGTACATACCTGGTAAATATTGTTCACTTGTCGCCGCATCTTTTCTTGATCCCAAAAATCCACCAACTGGGCATTCATCTTCTGGGGATGATACAGAAGAAAGCTCTACTTTTCTTTTCCTGATTAATGTAAAAGGTGTGTTTAATGAGCGTTGAAGGCTAAATCAAAATTTATGAGTAAAATATTTAAATTTAATTAAAAATTGTTTTACAGATACAATATACTTGACAGACACATAATAAATTAAGAAAATGCCTACTACTTGTACTTACTTATAATTTATTTCAGAAGAACTCATCGTACCACTTGGAGGAATATTTGTAAAAACTTGACTATCATCATTTAGCATATTGAGACTTAGGTTCCCGTTACTTTCAGCTATTGGCATTGTAAGCTGTAAATTGTAATAATAATTGTAATATTAATGTAAAAAGAAAATTCGAATTCGGAATTCCACTTTAATTTAAGTACAGTGTAAAGGCATAGATATTTGCAAAAAAAATAATAAAAGTTTTTACCTCAGCAGAATCAATGCTGAGCTGATCACTTTGATTTCTCAATGTATCATCTTCATCATCATATTCCAATGGAGAAATATTTCCTAATGCCGAATAGTAACTTCCGGTTAAACTTACACCTATAAATAAGACAATAACGAAACATATTTATATAATGAGTTTTGCTCTATTTTACACATTGCATTTCATAATATTTATGCGTCAATATTACTATTGTGATTGTCGCGTCGTTTGAGAATTCAAGAAAGCATAACGCCAACGCTTAATGATGCTACCGCTCCGCTGTTCCTAATTTATTATTATGATTAATTAAGTAAATTATCACT
>JAQGCY010001279.1:0-11192 GCA_034700645.1 Xenylla mediterranea
CCATGGATCCAAGTAGCCATGTAAAATATTCAATTAGAATCTTCATTACACCGAGACATTTGGATATTACGTTGGAGTGGAAAATATAATTCAGGGCTCAAATATGATTTACTTTATCCTATCCCATGGATGAATAGTTTTTTCTCCTTTGCTTTTCCTTTTCAAAATACATTGGGTTATAATATGCTATTTACATTCATATGGAAGTTCTTTCTGAGTTCTATAACTATGATCTACTAAATAGCATTATCCATTCCCATGCTCCTGTCAACTTGTCAACCTCAACTCAATGCGAACTTAATTTTAGAAATAGCATGTAACTCCTAAGTTGGCTTTTCTGTTGCCTTGTGTCGTTGTGTCCTGGAAAGAGAAATCTTTCACTTCTTCTTGATGGATGTTTCACTTTTACTGTGTTGGTTGTGGGCTGTCGCTGTGCAACTGGTCCTGGTTTTTTTTATTTCCAACGGATAAGAATTTCGAATGTCTTACCTTCTATAAAGATGTTGCATTGAAATTATTGATTTTCGTCTTTACAATGGAGCTCAACTATTGTGAAGGGTGAACTCGGATTCCTTATCTTCACAAAATTATCTTCCGCAGTTTCATTTACGCAAGAAATAGAAAGAGTAAAAAGCTAAGCAAAAGGAATTATGATGATGTTTTATTCTCCTTCGAATACCTTGGAACTTGGTTTTTAGACTAAAACATATACTTATTAATCATTTACTCGCATGGATAAATAAAAAGTGAACATTCAGCATTTTCTTATCACTTGCTCTAAATAAATTAACATCGCAGAAACTTGACTATAGTATTTGGACGTACAATGTTAGACTACTATCAAATATTAATATTTCGGATAAAGACAAACATTTTACGAGATATAAATAAATAAAGAAACTTCATTTACAACTCAGCCCATGCTTCTTATTGGGTAATTTTCAACAAACAAGTCGGATATGTAAAGAGACCTTCGTCATTTATCAGAGAACAGACTACTAACTGTAAACATAACTTTGATTTTTTCTGAGATTTAAAAAAGAGTGTAATAAGACGTTACATTAATTTAAATAATTTATTAGTATCACTCTTAAGCTTCACTTTCATAAGTTTCACATCTCTGACTAGACGTAATATATTGCTACAAAAGACCCATTGGGAATAATGAAGATACTCAGTTTTAATTTAATTAAACTCTTAATTTTAATTATTCTGGTTTTCTCCACGTTTTTACAAATAACAAATGCTTACTGCAACTGCACACAACCAATTACCAAAAATTGTTGTAAAATTGCTTATCGTGGAGTTTGTTGTGAGTAAGTAAAAAAAAAAGTATTCTTATTATTTTGGATCAGTCTTTCAGGATAAAACATCATATCTAAATTTTGCATTAGTTGGTATATTTAATAGTATATTTATCCTCCTTCACAGGTTCCCAAGAAAGTAATGACAGGATCATTGAAATGCATTGAAAACTAAGGACTCTGTTCTGTTTGACAATCCGAGATCTTCTTAACAACATTTTTTTCCAAATATTTTATTATATTTGTTGGTCAGTAATTTTTTCCTTAAAGTACATTTATATAACTTGGTATATTTGTAACTGTTATAGTAAAAAAAAAATCATTAAACTTATGATTGAAACCTAATTCCATGCTCCTCCAGGACACCCAGTGCTTAAAGAGAAATATTTACATCAAAACTCCTTATGACGCTATAGTTTACTCTTTATGGAGATCAAAGAGCAATGAGGCACTACTTTTGCATTATAAGATAAGAAAATAAATATCTGATCTTTAATCTCTCTGACGAACTGTCTTAGAGCTATGGTTTTGACCTTTGTTTTATCTTTATGATGATGATTATATAAAGAAACATTATTATTACGAGTTGACACTACCTAGCAAGATTTTGTCTACTACTGTATCAAAATCATAAGCATATCTTCATCAGTAAAAGTTATTTTTGTGGAGTTGCTGAGGTCTCGACGCTACTATGCTGTTAGTTCTCAATTTTCAAGATTCATTTCATGTCTTATTAATTTCGTAATAAAGAGTTTAGGAGACCCATAATCTCTAGCATGTACGCTTCCTTTGTATTCCTTGTTTTTGTTTATGTGCCGAGACATGGAACAGACGGTAATTTATGGATTCCGGCAAGTTTGTGGACATCTTTCTATTAGACTGACATTTGCCACACAAGTCAGGAAAACTAATTTTTCATTTTATTACAACTTTCTTTTGGGGGCATTTTGTTTTTATTCTTGTGACACGTAATTTTGATTAATGAAATCATATAACTATTATTGCTATATTTATACGAGTCCTGCCATTTCTACTAAGTAGCATTTAGTCACAAATTACTTTATAGTCCAAGTTTTGAAAAGTGTGTTGCTTGCGGTTCCAATATTTAAACTTTTCTCAAGTACCACACACTGTGGACTATTGTAATTCCAAATATTCACCACGATTTTAATAGAGTATTATGAATATGATTTAACCCTAACATGTCTGACTTAGGTAGTAGGTAATTCAACAATAATTTTACATGGAAGGTGGAAGTGAAAGTAAATTAGTTTTGAGTTAGTTTAGTACTTCAACTAGTCCCAGGTGGAGAAAAAAAACTATTATATATAGTACAATCTTGACTGTTTCGCAAGTACATTTGCAAAATTAGAATTTAAAGGAAATTGTTGACTAGCATTTTAACCTAATTTGGTAACTTGACTGTATTCAGAATATTTTTTAGGGACGTGTAAGAGTACAGTTGGAAACATACGCAAAAGATTCAGCATATTGGAGTGTGCAAATGACAGCATTATTGCTAAAGTCAGACTCTGGTACTTTCATTTCCCCATTGATGGAAACCTGTAGAGAGAAAGGAGTTAGGAGTATTTTGTAGAAAGATTCAATTTTTAACGTTCATCATGTTTAGATAAAAGCTTCCTGTAATAAACTATTAAAATTAAAATGGATCTAGTAGATTGCTTCATAAAATTCAAACGCTCACTACACACTACCCGAGAGTTTTCTTTTTCGACTTCCTGTTAATTGTTAGGATGTGATTAGACTCTATGATAAACTAGAAACATAAAACTCAATGGTAGATATACTTACAACTAATGTATAAGCTATGTGACAGAGTTAGATTACTTTCATACCGTTTCGTTGTTTGTTATATGAAGGCCGGTTAGGACAACTTTAATTAACAACGACAATTTTCCATGTCCTTTAAAATCTACTTTCATTGGATATCAAAATAGGTTGTAATTCAATTCTTTTGTCAGAATAAATCAACATGCTTTTTATCACAATTTTATCTTTTACGATCTTCTATCTCTTTCACTAAAATACGTAAGTAAACTTAATTAAATTTTCAAACTTTTAATTTTAATTCTTTCTATAATCACTGTGTACAACCGTGCTAGTAGCAAGGCTGATTTTTTTTTTCCTTTTTTTCTTTATCAATGTTGGAAATCGATAAATCAATATTATGGCTATTTGGTTAGTGAGAGAAACTAATTTTTGTGTATTATCAAAGGGTAATACTGGACATTGAAAAGGCGACATTAACGACCTGAGTCAAACTTTGTTCCATAATTCCGAGGATACAGTATTCACTCCTTGTCATTGCACGATTCAAGATAAACTATATAATGCCTACATAAAATGTTCAAGAATGCATGTATGCTAAATTTTTAATTGCTTGGTACAACCCAAGCATTGTTTTTCGGGCAAAAAAGAAAGTACATCCTAATCTTCAAATAATAAACTTTTCTTTTTTATCCACATTGAATTTCCGTATCCGTTAATAATGGGGAAAGTAAATTCGGGGAATTAATTGAATTTCTGTTTGCTGTCTTGAATATTTCAAAGGTTAAAGACTTACCTTGAATGTATAAATTCCGGGCACAATATCTGTAACGTCGATCCATTGACAGTCAATATTCGATCTATAAATGTCTGCACAACCAACAGTAATACCCTGATCTCCATAATTAGCACATGCATATTTTGCCTCAGTTCCTGATCTACATTCATTGTCTTCCAAACAAAAAGATGCTTTATGACCTTCTGCCACTTTTCTACCCAAATTATCCAGAATATCAAACACTGCAAATACTTCCATGCTGTGGTAATGCCTGGAAAGAATATGCATGAAGTTCAGTATTTTCCTTCAAGTCTCATTTTTTAGTTAAAGGCATCATTATTTGAGCTTAACTTTGCACTTTGTTAAAAACTTGTAAGCTTTTAAGCAATTATGATTAAATGAAATTGCAAAACAAAAACCATCAAAAGCAGGATCTATGTTTGAAAAGATCAATTATTCTACTCAGGAACTAGGAGTTCTAAAGAACAATATTTTATGCAAACAATCAAACATGAAGCCTTACTCACATATGACACGCGTGAAACTGCCACAAGTGTTTTTGGATGGCAGGCCGAAAATCAGCATTTCCTTTGTTTACTATTCTTGCGGTGAATCTGAGAAGTCGTCTTGTATCCAAATGCCATCCGTAAACATTATTTTCCTGGAGTCTAGAAGAGAAAATATTACAAGCATTTTCTGTTTAGTTGATGTTCAATGAAATACGAGTATAAATGAATTCCTATAATTTAAAAGAAAGCATAAAAATTGTAATTTAAATAATTTAATCTTGATCCTTTGTGATGCGGATTAGCAATTAAACAGACGAAGCAGGAAGTAAAGTTAAGTGACGACAGTAAATGGACGTAGAATAACCTGGGAAAAGAATTAGTATCTGCGTATAAACAAAATAACAACGAAATGGTGGTAATGTTCAATTGAGTGACACATTTTTCATTACAAATAAATCTTTATAATTTTGGTTGTTGATCAACTTTTAATTGTTAAATTTGCTTGCGTCAGCTCTGGTACATGTGTACACTTAAAAAATTGTAAATAGGTGAAGGATACTTAGAACAAGAAAAAAGAAAGAAACCTGTAAGCCGATGACGCTAGGCAATTTTCTTCTAATGCACATTGGAGAAAATAAAGCTGTTTGTCTTCCAAATAAGCAGAACGTTGAATCTCATAGGCATCCGGCACAAGATCCGGTAAATCTAATAGGAACAAAAGAAAGCAATAATATTAGCATTTCATATGACGTTTTGTTTGATTTGAAATCTGTACTTTTATAATTTTCAAATATTGAGCTTAGCTATGTTGCTTAAACTTATGATTAAACATTATACCAGACATCCATGCAAAGATAAGAAAAAGAAAAACCCGTGTGTAGCATAGCTTAAAAGATGTATATGTACATATAATGAATCCTCTAATCTGAGATTCTTGAGACTGAATCTATTGTAATCAACTTTCTCTAATACGGTGGGTTGCACGAGTTTTCATTCTCGGTTGGCCCACCTCAAACTTCATACAATATGTATTATGTAGTATTCTTGTCAAAACATAAAATAGTGCAGTTAATACATCGTCTAAACACTGATGAAGGTTTTAAACCAATATTTTGTCATTGTTGAAAATTGTTAAAACAAGGGTACATAACCACATCTAGAAATGTTTTCTCTACATTTGGGATTTCGTAAAAATAAATGTTATATATTATCAATTAAATATTTCTGTCATACACTCAGTACAGATAACTGCAGCAAAGTTCTTTCCAGATCCTGGGCAAACCCCTGTTTCATTTTCAGTAACATCGTGGTGGTAACATTGACTCAAATGATTTTCTGTTCCTGTACATTTGACTCCACTAACAATAAGATCTTTTAAATCACCACCAAAGTAATCTGTTTGTGGCGCATCTTGGGCAAATCCTAATTTTAGTTGACGACAAATTACTCCGGCTTCAAGCAGAGACCACCCGTCTCCACATATTAATCCCCATTCTATTATAAAATAAATTAAAGAAAACAGGCAGTGTAAATGGGTTCGGAGAAAGTCTATGAAATGTAAATAGGAATCTCACTTGAAGAATTGTGAGGTCGTACTAAAACACGTCCCTCGTTTGGCACTCTACCTCCAGCAATTTTTACATCAATTCGCTGTAACAATTAATTTGTATACAATTACATATTCATACTTAAAACTTATTGTTTTATACCTCAATTTTTTTCCTTGGAACAATGGGAATCGCTGTGGTTGGAATTATTTTTAGGAGTGAACTAGGATTTTCCTTGCCACAAACGACTCCTGCTGTTTCGGCATCAGTACAATCATGGATACCCCAGCCATCATATCTACAATCGCTCAGCTTAGTTTCTGTCCCATCACATACCAAGTTGTCCATCCAATATCTACCTAGTTTATAATTAAAATGAGTACTTTCACCGAACCATTTAGACACAGTGCATTGATTTTGGTTACTTTTTGCATGACCAAATCTACCGTTGTGTGTAGGTTTTATTTCTATTGTGACATTGCTAGGAAGACTGGTTGAGCCTTCAAAATATCCAAGTTGTCTACATACAACAGTTGCTTCGTTCATGTCCCATTCATCATCACAAACTGGTCCCCATCTCTTATCATGCAAAATTTCTACTGTGCCTAAAAGTAACCAAATGCCAAATTCACTATTAAGAACCCATAAAATTAAATTTTGTTTGCTTCAAAAAATTTCCATTCTCGCTATCATGATGCCTCATGCAGTGCATATGTCATACAAATCTTTTTTATTTCAACACATTTCCATACTCCAATTCCAATAACATAAGCACCAGTCATCACCATCAGTCTTCTAAAGGTTGTTTTCTCAGCATAGAAAATTGATTCTTTGGCACACTTTACATATTCTATGTAGAACACCCTATTTACAAATTTTTCTTTGAGTGTAATAGCCTACTTATTTCATGCTTAACTAGTAAATACTCATATCATATTATTTTCCTAGGGTCAGTCCTTTTTAATTACAATCCTACTTTTACTGTCTGTTGGATCAAATAACGAAATGACCAGGAAAGCATGAAATCAATTCCAGGAAAATGGGTCGTTTTTCCTCTATAAATGACAACAAGATTGACTCACCTTCATGATCATTTGCTCCATCAACAAGTCTCAGAGAGCCTTCTTTTATTGATTTGGATGTTCTCATTAACTTTTTTACTAATTGTGCTTTCTTACTATTTTGCTCCCGTCGCTTTCTCCCATCTCGAGGTCTTGTTAGTGTGGATGAGTTGTCACCTAAAACTAATACTAGTTGCACAACAAGTACGAAAACAATAAATGATAAGAAAAAACACTTTACACTTTTATTTTGCATAACGAATAAATGAACTGTTTCGTTTTAACTGAATAAAATATATCTAAATCTTATTCTTAAAGTCCAGAATTACTTGCTACTACAACAGTTGTTCTAACATAAAATTCAAATGAAAGTAAAAAGATTTGTTGTGTTCTCTTTTTATCGGTATATTTAAATATATTTGTTGGAGTCATGATCATGAATGAAAATGAAGTTTCCGATAAATAGGGAATAGTGGGTTTTCCGGAGTGTTTGACATAAATTTAGTCATCATTATAAAGTTCATTCAGAAAAATCTTTCATTCCTGAAAAGCTGTAATACTTTATAAACAAAACTTACTTTGGTTTTTAGGTAGAGTTCAATGTTTGATGGGAAAGCTTTTTTTTTCTTCGTTCGTTCTTATTTCTAGACAGTAGTAGCACTGTCACAGAGCGTGTCGAATTCGTATGTCTTTATAACATACCCACATCTTCAAAAAATCTAGACAAGAAAAATATTTTATGACAATAAATTCAACAATTTTAACGAATATCGGTTTTGTTCTCCTTCTAAAGAGTTTATTTATGGATTCATTCACTTCTTAAGTATACAATTTCACCAAAATCCAAAACATCAGCCTCCCTTAAGTTAATGTTTAATACCCAAATCCATCCATGTATATTATTACGATTTGTGCTAGAAGCTGAAACTAAATTCTATAGAAGGTGGGATTTAGAACGCTTTGTCATTGTCATGAATTTACTCCTTCTACAGTTCTTAGTTCTTACCGCTAGCGAATGGTATAATAAAAAAATACTTTTTTAAGAAATAAACTACTATATTTATACTCAATTTATCTAAATGTCCGAATGAGTGATATGTTAATTACGATTTCTAAAGATTCATTTTAGGACCCAGTTATTTAGCGAAGGAACTGATGCACTGTTTTCCGATTCATCCAGTTAACAATTAAAAACAAACTGATTGATTTTCTGCTTTGCATTGCATTGGAAAGGCTATTTTAAATACTATTTTATATTTATACCCAAGCTAAAGCTCTAAAATAGAAGAAATTTTAGAAAAAACAAACGGCTTGTGTAAAATTTCATAAATAGATTTGAAGACGTGCAACTTAACAGGTTCACTATGAATTACATAGAGCATTGCTATCTAGTGTGGTATGTTTTAGAATCATAGTGCTAAATCTAACACTAGGATGCGCGTAGAGCTGAGTGAATAAGAATAGCATTGTCCCACGGCATTGTTTGGAAGTTTGCAATTGCAATGAAATGAAACCCGAAAATCATCGCTTAATCTTCATCTTTGTAAATATTGAGTTAAAATTAATTCCTGAATGAAATAAAACTTTTACAAAGACTTATTGTGAGCTATCTTTAGCAATAATCTAAAAATTTAATGGTAAATTATGAACGCACTCCATACATAGAAGAAGAGAAATTATTTAACTAATTTCCGAGACGGAGAATTGTTTTTAACATTGCTTGAACCTTGAAAACCTTTACTTATGTTGTAATCATCAATGAATTTTCGGCAAAGAAATTAAACATTTATCACTTTTACAGATATTTCATAATTTAAATTATTTCTAAATCCAAATAAATAATAATATCCATATTTAAAATGACAGCGTGCTTATCGATTCTGTTTCCTTTACTAATATAATGAAGAGGTTTTTATGATTATATTTAGTAAATTTGACCTTGAGAAGTTTTACAATGTGTAATTACAATTGTCATTTTAATATTGTACTCGTATTTACTTGAACTTTGATTAGGTAAATGAAACGACAAAGTTTGTTAATGATTAGACCGGAAATGAACTTCCTATATTTGTATATTCTGTGTCATGAGATATTTCAAATTTCATCAATCCATAAATTTATATTTACTGGGAAGAAACGAGAGTACATTTCATATACTATTGAAATTTGGCAAATATTTTTTCGTTGAAGTACTTCGCTCTTTGCTAAAAGTTTTAATGCTGTGTATAGATTTAGAATTTTTTTTAAAAAAATCTTTTTACACAAGCATATAATTTTCTCAATTTACCTAACAACATTTATGCCAGGAATGCTTAGGATTAATGATAACCAAATAATAGTTGAAGCCGTGAACTACACGATAATCTCTAGTAAACTTTCAAGTATAACTGGTTTGTAAAAGTAATAAAATGATATTACAAATAAAATATATCTAATATGCGAACGAATGATTAAGATAATAAAACAAGAATTAAAATTCTAGATATTAGACAGTACTACACAGGCAATTAAGGATAAAAAGACAATTTGGTTAATATGCTTATAACTTAGTTCACAGTGCTGAGCTTGATAAATTATATTATATCTTGTGTATTCTTTAGCTGGAGACAGAGAAGGTTTGATGTTTGTCTTTGTTGATACTGGGATTGCATTTCTTGAACTTTCTGTTCCTTCTATTAAATCTGCATGTAACCAGCTTCCACTGGAGTTTGTTTCTTTATTTTTACTTTACATCATTTTAAATCTGAGAAGTGAGAAACAAATTATATGTCTTATTTCAAGGGTTTTCTAAGATATTTTGATGAAATGTTGAATCTTTTAAATTAGGTTGTAGCATAAAAGTTCCAAATGTCGTATTTCCAATCAGTTTCAATTTTCTTGTTGCTGATGGACTTAATTCTGATTACTTTGGTGTGTTAATTGAAATGTTTTTTTATTTTGATCCTATTTTTAGTCAAATCTACTTTACTTCCGCTATTTCTATTTTCGAATTGTTTTTAACCCAAGATCAATTTTCTCAATGTGTATAATAGAAGCCACAAAATGGATTTCTTTGTTCAGCAAGTGCAAATTATGAATATCTTAAAAATCCCAATCTAATACCTCACATTTTACCCTGTACAAAGTTTCTAATGAATCAAATTCATTGCCACATGAATAAAAGCAAGGAACCACAACAAAAAGCAAGTAAATTTTGAATCAGTGATTTAGGAAGTAAAAGGGTAGACCAAAACTTAATTCTTTCAAATTCATTTAAAATTTACGCAATTTAAAAACCTGCTAATAGACCTAGACCATAGAATATTTGTTCTCAAGAAGTATTTAGTGACTTTTATAGAATAGAATAATACAAATACATTTAAGATTCCAATCGCTATTTCAACGATAATCTTCTAAATAAATAAACATAAGACAAGTGACCTAGGAAGACCTAAAAATGGTAAAGAAGTAAAAGTTTTACGACCTTTCATGTTAAAACTGAAGCCAGAAGTATTTTGAAGTTAGATGGAATGAGATGATGAGGTTGCATTTGTTGAATGCTGAGTAATATTGGGTTCTCAGAAATTTTTTAGTTGTGCTATTGATACCAAATGCACAGTTCATTTATTTTATTGTATTCCGATACTAATCGTAAGATCGAATGGCTATTATTATCCATCTAACATTGTTGTTCCTTCCTTCCTGATATGCGTTTGTTTATGGTGATCTGACAGAATCCACTATTAGATTTAACAAGAAACCCTATTAATGTTTTAGTATGCATAGAATGCCTGAGATCAAGGTAACACTTCCACAAAGTTCAAGGAGCCCATCTTTTATAATCACGCTACGTATACGGATCACAATCAAATCAGTAACAATATTCACTCTGCTAGTAATAGATCTTTGAGAATAAATTTTGCGCTGATTGGCTCAACATGATTTCTGTACACAAACTTTTGTTTCATTCTTCAATTAATTACATCATTGCACATCGATTTACGTCGTGAAGTTGTAAATTGGTCCAATACAACAAGTACAGTTTCTATTTAAATAAATACCCAACCTAAAAATATTTATTCTAATATTATAGTGAATCCTGTTCACTTTACTCAATAATCGCCTGTTGGGTGCACCAAGAAACTTTAAGATACACAATCTTACGATTATGAAAGTTATGATAGGATATAGAATTGGCATTGAAGTAAATTTTCCTATAGCTGACA
>JAQGCY010001280.1:0-11187 GCA_034700645.1 Xenylla mediterranea
GAATGTGATAATTTGATTTATTTACTAATACGAAATGCAGGTCATATTTCACCTCACGATAAACCAAAAGAATGTTTCGATATGATTACGCGATTTACAAGAAATCTTTCTTTTTTCACCAATGGTCATATACTCAATTCATTCTTACGCATTCCTAAGTACTAACAATTAGGTAAAAAATTGTACACGACCTTACGATCACGAAATTTTCTTAAAACCTTTTACAACATTTATAGCTTAGGTAAGTTTAGGTTAATATATTAAATTAAGCACCATAGTAATAAGTTTAAAGAATTTTTTTGTTATACCTATACATTTATACAAAGCATCTTAGTGTTTATAATTCAAATGCAATTTTCTGCGAACACATCGCAAACAAATTCTAATTTATTACTTACACAAAAAATCAATTGTATAAAAACAGTCAAAGAGGTAGTTATAAAAGTTAACTCTTTAATACCAATTGAATTGATATTTGTATTGAAAGAAATAAAATAAATAATCGTAATCGCAAATGAACTGAGGATGAGTTTCAGCTGAATATGAATACAATAGTATTTCTTGGTAAAACTAAAACAACTTCAAAATGAATTACAATTTTTAATTTTTATTCGCTAATTCATTAGCTTTGCTTTATAATTTGTTCCTTAACTCATTGTTAATATAAATTTGTTTGTATAATATATAATTTTACCAACAATTTTTAATGAACCTCCCTTCGTAAAGTAACCCAAGCTTCCCATACGCATTCTCATAGTTCTGCATGACTTGAATGATTTTTTATAAAACAAAGTTTGATGGATATTTGCAGAATTAAGTTGATTTTTCCAAGCTAATAGAAATGTTTTTGAATCTGCATGAAATTCTCCAAGCTTGATATATAATATTAAAAGTCCAGTTGTAGCAAAAAATGAATATCCTAAAAATATGAAAACTCCAATAATAGGGATTGTTTGATGGTGTTTTATGATTACAAAGTTTGAAAGTACAATAATTAGCATTAGCAAATCTATCATAACGAGCAATGGAAATTGAGTAATGGCGTCAATTCTTAAGCATAGAATTTGGAGCATTCGATACAATGTGTAGGCTTTCGGTGGTTTTCTAATAGCTGGGAGAGTGAAAGTATCTGGTTTGTTGGCTCTGGAAGAAAGCAAAAAAATAAGTTATTTGTTCCTTTCACTTAAAGCGTCGTCTACCTTATCTGGTTAAGTATAAGAAGAAAATTAAAAACAATAAAAATTCCAATTACAGCAATAAACATTATTATACCCCAACCCCCTATCGAAAGCCATAAAGTTGGTAACATTGCTAAAAAATATGAGCTCAATGAAGAATTCTCATTGACAATGTAGTAACTCGCAAAAAATATAATCGACAAAGGATTTAAAATGTAGAATATATGGATCAAATATGGAATTCCACAACTCCCAACAATAGAACAAAACATAAGAAAATTCAAGAAACGAGTATTTAATGGGGCCGAAGGATTCCAATACAATTCTATAATATAACACAGGAAAATCGTAATTTTTAATCAGTAAAAGATGTAATAACTTACTATAAAATCCAAAGATAAAACGCAAGTTCATGTTAACCAAAACTTGGACTTCTTCTTTAAACTTTTCTACGTATACCAGTAAAAATGATCCAATAAAATGGCATGTTCCTGCAAATGTTAGAAGTAATTTATCTTCATAATTTTGTCCAGGGTAATTCTTAAAACTTATCCATAAATGAGCCCATGTTATTAGACAATATGACATGTAAATCCAATTAATTGTTTTCCACAAAGCATACTTGAATTTATTTGTGTCAATCAATTCTTGCTTTTGATTATCCCAAGTGAAGGGAGTAATATTAAAAAATTTGCAAAAACTAAATGTAAAATTTAATAAGTTTATTGTATCCTTTGTTAGCATTTTAGAAGATAGAACTGCAATGGAAAACTATTCGTGAAGGACTAAAGGACAAGGATTATTTATAAATAATTTAAAACTAGGAAGTTACATTAAGGACTTTAATTTTTAATTTCAATAAACACCATTTCCGTGTACTAGTGCAGATTAATATCATTAAAAATTTTCTCCCCGAAGCAAAATTTGTATTTTCTTGAATTCTTTTTAGATTTGGCGACAGTATATTAGTGAACTTAAGGATATCCTAACTTAAGTTATAAGTATCATGCAATAAAAACAAAAGGGAAGCAAACTTCAGCTCTGAATTCCTTTTATGCGAGGTATAAATAATTATCTAAATGAAATTTATGGGTTTAAACGATTTCTAAATTTTTAAAAGGATCATTCAATATGTAGGACTATTCTATCCACTATAGAACTTTAGTCCCCAGCTAGGAAATTGCTTTACGTTTTCAGGAATTTGAGCGTGTGTGTTATATTACTTATATTTATATAAAATGACTCGTTGTACCTTTGAAATTTAACGAATAAACTCTATAATAATCTGAAATGAATTTTCCGTAAACGTGTAGCATAAATTTGATTTCCATTTTTAAGTAATTAGAATTTTAATGAGAAATATATGTGTCTTCCGAATGTAAGAAGTAGACTTAGAACAGAATCTGTAATGAACTCATCATATACCCTTAACATAAATGTTTTCTTCTCAATTGTAAGCCAATTACCAACACTTACAGTAAGAGGTCAACAAGATTTCCAAAATTTGAGATCATTCTTTTGATTATAACTATTTTGTTTCATTAGTTCCAAAAATTATACTACTTAGTTCTTAATCTTATGAAGAAACTAAAACAAACATACAAACTTAGACTCACAGAAATATCACAAACGAGATTTTTGAAATTTCTCTTTTAAAATAGTAACAAAAGAATCCTAAAACAAGGCTAACAAATACTAAAGTCCCGATTGAGAAAATTCCAAGAATTCTTGATAGAATCATACGATATTTTGTTGTAAATTTTATTAGAAAATAGTTTCGAGTTGAAATGGAAAAATATTAATTATTGCTCCAAAATAGTGAAAAAAATACCGTTGAGTTAAGGAAATCTTTGATAGCATTTTAATATGAGTCTATGCCAATAGGAAATTGCAGAATGAAACGATCTCTAGAGTCAACTCTGTTGAGGATTACACCTGATGATGAAATAATTTCAACCTGAGACCGACACGCGAAGCTAATGATAAAAATTCACTTTAAAAGTTAGATGTATGTAAATAATTGATTATGAACTCCTTAAGTTTGAATGATCTTGATAAAAGCACATGATACCGGAAGTATTCAACTAGACAATAAACTTACTAAATAATTATTACTATTTCTAACCAGCCCAATCCATAACCAATCACTTAAGATCATCATCGTCGCAATGGCAATGTAGACAGAAACTAACAGGCTGTTAGCTGTCCTACTCCTAATAGACCTGAATAAATAAGTATGTCGTGCCAGAAGTTTACGGGTAAACATTGTAATGAATAAAAACTTGTCATAATCATTGAAAACTTAATTCAACATAGATGTAAGACAAATATTTTTGCATTCTTTATTATGTATTCACTCATTCCACATACAAATATATTCATAACTTGAGATTTTGATTACTAGTTGTTAATTCTATGAATGAAAGCATAATATCAATTATCATGGCCAAGTAGTAATTGAAACTCGTCAAAATATTTGCTTAGAAATTTGTACTACGGAGATTTAATAGAATTATTTTATGTCGCAAAACCAAACGCTTTGTTTTGTTATAATAAATAAGTTTTGATATGGAGAACTTGAAACTTGAAAAATGAGCTGACATAAATGAGATAAGCAAATCAAACCGTGATATAACAGTTTCAAAACATCCTTGGACTTTTAATACGCACAAGACATAGAAATAGAAAACTTAATTTTTGACAGTTTTAAAATGACAGTACATTTTTGCTTCGAATTCATTCTAATTCTCCGTAGTGCTTGCTTGAAGTCGTATATCCAATTTTGGCAAAATCTTTCATAATAATCTCAAGTTTAATAATTGCATGTCCAGTTGAGTTTACACGAACAACTATGAATGAGAAATTAATATTGGATGGTATTTAAACATGCTATATAAAATAATCATTTTTACATAGAAAAAAACTTTTTTTTACATAGATGATTTTTTTTTCGAAGGAAAACTATTTCATGCATAGAACAAAATAAAAAATGCATACAAACATGCTTTTTTCTACAACATAGAATGCTTTCTATTGAAAATTTTAAAAGGCTCAGATTATAAAATAACCATCAACTTTAATATGTAAATAACTATTGCTTCATTGCTTCATTAAGTATATGATAATGCAGATGAAATATCAATCAGGGATTTTACTAAAAATAGGTAAATAGGCATAGCGGTCAGTTCCCTAATTTCATTCATACTAAAAACTTGTGCTGCTGCCATTGAATCATAAATAAAATGTATATAATAACAGTTGAAGATTTTGATTTCGATTCGGACTTATCCGAAATATCTGATACAGAATTACAGTGTGCAAAGAGTGTTAAAAAAAACCTTTGTAATAATCGATTTAACAAGAACTATATCAAGTTCGCAAGTTGAACATAAATATCTATGTTTAATTTGCCTGCGTGATTAAGTTTTATATATGCATGTTTTAGTTATATCTATGTAGAAATGAGCATTTAAATAAAAAGTATATGTCTATGTAAAAAAAAGTATTTTTCTATGCTACAAAAAAATATTATCGATTAATATTCAAGTGTACTTGTCATGGTGTGACTGACTGGTGCTGTCAGTAAGTATTATTTAACTTGACTTACTTTGGCGTCCTTCGCTTTGAGCTACAATTTTTGGATCAACAAACTCAGGACGACGTCCAATAATCCATGATGAAATTTTTTGTAAAATTGTACTTGATTCTGGAACAAAAAGTGGGACCCTGTAATTGAAGTTCAAGAAATATAAAATAAGTATAAAACATTAAACAATTTATTAATTTAATTAGGCAATGCGCTTTCTAAAAGAATTAAAGAATTTATCCTGGTGGAATTGATTTTTTTGAGACATTCTTACATTTTAGTAAATGATCCATGGCTCAAAGGAATGTGTGTAGATCCATATCCTCTTGGAACATGATTTCCAAATAAATCTGAACCATACAAACTCAAAACCAACCGTGGCCCTGAAAAATTATAAAGTGTTCATTATTGGAGTCAGCATTTTTAGAACTCTTATTCATTTGGATTGCACTAAAGATTAAAATTTATTACTTACATCCGTGTGGATTACTGGATTTAAACGTAAGCTCAAATGGGAAGTTCCATATAAATTTTCCAGTGTTGTCTTTTTCTGTAATCTGTGAAATCCCTTCTTCAGTTCCCTATATGAAAGAAAGCAGTTAGCAAAGCAATCAAGTTCACTACAATCACAATGATAGGCTGAACTTACAGTTGTAATTTGCCAATCTTGTCCATAAACAATATTCCACTTGCAATAAAGCTCATCAACACCAAACATTTCGGCTCCTTCAATTTGTCCATTAATTGAGACCAAGAAGAAATCCTTCTTTCCTTCTCCTCCTGCTGTAGCGCTTCCATTTCTTTGTCGAGATTTAACTGTGAGTCCAGTTCCAGCAGACTCTGCTCCATCATTATCCGTGCCATAGTCAATTGATTGTTCTGCTTGGTAATCCATCGTTGTATAATACAAGTGTGTAATCTCCTAAAGTAAAATATGATTAAACGATGCTCTTTCAGAAAATCAAATTTTATAAATTTCTTACTTTAGTTTTGTACTGTACTAGAAAATAAGCTCAGTGTATTCCTAAAGTAGTTATTAAAGTTAAAAAGCGCTTTGCATAATTAATAACTTGCACTCTGAAAACATGATTGATAATTCAATTGTAAATACTTGAAAATTCGGAAATATTTGTTTGTGCTGGGAGTATCCATAGGAACCTAACCTTTTGCATGTTGACATTCTTCGTCTCAGGAAACACTCCCATACAATTTAAATCGCTTACTTTCTCTCAAATGTTTTCAACTTGCTTAAATAAATTATTATTATTATCGTTTACGGCATTGTGATTTTACTTTATTTACTTTAACATATGCAGAATTCTTTCCTAGCCTGTCAATAAAAGTGAGCAATTGAATAAGAATGGAAATGGAAGTCCCAGTTGAAACTAATTTAGGAAGTGGATCCAAAATGTTTGGTTTTAGTACTAATTCAAGTCGTTCAGACTCAACGGAAACAACGAGTGAAGTTCATAATGCCAGTGTTCATCATCAGCATAAATTACCACATATGGTAAAATATGCTGTAGTTGGTAAGAAAAATGTATTGTTTTTGTTTTAGCTAAACTTTCCAATCCTCAAGAAAAGATATTTGAAGAAGCAATTGTAATTTAATTGATTTAGGTGACTCGACTTCGGGAAAGACAGCACTTGGTGAAGCATTTTGCAATGCAAATTTTAATCCATCATCCAAATATTATATGGTACGAAAATTCGCATTGGCAATTCTTTACCATCCTATGGTTTCTAACTTTATCTGTTTTCTTTTTGCTTTCTCCATCATGAAAATAAATTCATAAACCACCATAGACATGTGGCGTCCAAATTTATGGAAAAAGCATTAAGTTGTCATCTTTGGCAAATCCAGAAGAGAAGCAGGACACGCTTGTACCACTAGCCGACGATACTCGACTCAATTTAATACTTTTTGATTCATCTGGAAAAAATGTTTACAGAGAATATTTGCCAAAATATGTAAGGTTATCCATGATTACAAATATTATAGACACGAGAGCCTTTAAATTGTATTTCTATTACTATATAGTGGGATAAAATTGATGGGTTCATTTTAGTCTTAGACTTGACTTCTTCAGATGGGATTAATTCGGCTACAGAATGGATTGAGTTAGCAAAAGCTTCACTTCTCAACAATGAAAATAACAATAAAAAGTCTGGCTCAAAAAATGGCATATTAGTTGGAACCAAATCTGATGGAGTGAAATTCCTTACTGATGAAATGGTACAGGAATTTGCACAGCGACATAATTTGGAATACTTTGAATGCTCTGTCGTAAGTATAAGCTAAATGTTATGAATCCACTTAATCTCAAAGTTAAAAATGTGACATATTGTTGTATTGTAGCGAAATAATACAGGGATTCAAGAACCCTTTGAGTTTATCGTGCAGCAGTGGAGCCTTACTCATACAGAAGCAAATGGTGGACCTACAACAATGTACAAAGGAAAACAATGGAAGAAATAATTATATGATGCTATTTAAATTCAAGTCTCGTATGCCTGTTAAGAAATAATAAGTGTATGCAATTGTAAGTGTATAGAATTGTATGCATTAATGAAATATTGAATTTGAATTTTAAGAACTTGAATAAAGCGTGAAGGATTTTCAGGCTCATTATTATGAGTTATATGAAACAGATCATGTACGGTACCAGCGATGCGAATTGCGATGGGACCAAACAAAATTTGTGCATGTTTTGTACACAAGTGGTCAGATTGGTTTCACCACAATATATGTAATCAACTAAAGCTATAAGGAAAAAAATCAAATAAATTTTGCAGTGCAAAATCTTTATTATGTTTCTAGTATTTCTTGAAATCATAGAGTAATAGAAAAAGGAAAATAGTTTTGTGCAATTTACAAAATAATATGGAAAGTAAAGTATCCTTGGCTGATATTATGAGTTGGTCAGCGTATTGTGAATTTCAAGTAACTCCTTGGGGTAAGAATTTAGTATTTTCTATTCTGAAAAGTGAAAACTAATACGTAAATATTCGGTTTATGTTGCAATTACAAGAAAAATCTAGCACGGAAACATACAGCAGTAATCCAAAACTGAATGACAAAGTTTCTCTCTGGCAAGGAGACATCAGAAAATTGCAAGTAGATGCGATTGTAAATTCTGCCAATATTTGCTTACTTAGGGGAGGAAGAAGTAAAACAAAATAAATAAAAAAAGTTCGCTTAAATAATTTTTCCAATTTTTTATTGATCAGTCGATGGCGTTATACATGAAGCTGCTGGACCAGAATTATCCGAAGAATGCAGAAGCTTGAATGGATGCGAAATCGGTTCTGCCAAGTTGACAAAGGGATATAATTTACCTGCAAAAAGTATGCTATCTCACACTCACATACTTCATTATGTTGACATTTTACAAATTATAATTTTTTTTTTATGATTAGAAGTTATTCATACTGTTGGCCCACCTAATAAAAGTCCAGAGTTATTAGAATCTTCTTACAAATCTTGCCTTCAAATAGCCTTGGACAAAAACATAAGGACAATTGTAATATACGAGTTTCGAATTTGAAATCTTGGAATAAGATGAATACTGTTTATTTTAAGGCATTTCCAAGCATTTCGACCGGGGTCCATCAATTTCCGCAAGAAGAAGCAGCAAATATTGCACTCCGCACGGTGCGCCATTGCTTAGAACAACACAGAAAAAAGGTTAGCTAGCCATCAGATATTAGAAATGCTAAAACTACTATATAATATTATAAACTTTTTTTTTGATATTACAGTTTGATAGGATAATATTTGCAACATATTTAGATTCTGACTTTAGAATTTATGAAACATTGATGCAAAGATATTTTCCTTGTTGAATACGTCAGCTTTAATATTTTGAGTTATCCTACCACTTCTCAAGTTAAAACTTAAATTTAATTCGTTTAATCAGTTCTCAATTTAATTTACAGTCTATGTGTAACAAACATCAAATGCCCAACAAACTGACATCTGAACCCCAAAAATTTACATGAAAATAAGTTTTCAAATATTAATATTATTATTTTTACACTCGGACTTTTGCTGTTTGTTTTTAAATTTTTGATGTAACGAAAGATAAGCGCATATGCATATTATTTATGCAGGTACAAACGAAAACAATGTTAGCCTCATTTCTGGAATTAAAACGGAATTTTAATGAGGTATCGGGTGTTTATTATAAAGCGAGAAGAAGTACCGAAGTTCCATGCGAGAAAGTGTTAATTTTTAACAAGTTTTTATTATTCTTCTTACTACGAGACTTTAATCCATCTATTTTAAACAAAATACAAACTTTTTTCTTATAATAAAACGATGTAAAGTAACTTAGCTTTTCATTTGTAAAGTGTACCTTCTTTCTTTCAAAACTTTTCGCACAATGATATCAAGTCGTACGTTTGCATTGTTGGAAATATTTTTTCGATATGCCAAAAAATGGCTCAATTCTTTACCAGTAAAGATCAAGAATGGAGTTTTAATACTAAACACAACACGAATGTACTACATAAGTAATTCCATAAGCTTTATTACTCAAAGTTTATTACTTGGATTTTTAGTCATGGATTTGGGCTGGACATCAACTTCATTAAAAGATAGAATATTTTTATTTACTTATTTCTCAGCATATTTAATTATCTGGTTTGCACATTTATGGTTCACATTGTATAAGAAGGATACTGTTTGTTACTTCAATTCATTGTTTAGATACAACAATCAATTAATTCAGGAATATTTCATAAACAAGGTAAAAAAAATAAAATTAAATATTAAAACATTTGCTTTGCTCAACACATTCGTACTTTCTTACAGGCTCAATCCGATGGAATAGAAAAACTTGTATTAATCATCATTGGAATTGATATTTTAATTTGTCCTTTACTTGCATTTTCTTTAACTTTCATTTTTTATTTCCAATTTCCATTTGAAATTGAAAAAATGATATCAACTCATCCCCTTGTTATGTCTATTAAAGTATTAATTATAACTGTTTCTGGAACAATTCAACTAAAATATACAATTTATTATATTTTAATAAGCCTGTTGTATGTTAACTCATCGATTCTATGGTTAAAACATTTTAACAATATTCCAAAGATTGATATTGTTCATAGGTACTGTCACCGTGTAAGGATTTCATATAGAGCATTTCAAATATTTAACACTTATACCAATGAAATTTTTTCATGTATTGTTGCATATTCCATTGTAAATGCTACTATGCTATTAACCTTTTTCTTATATTCTATATGTAAATTACCATTAAAATTATTAGCTGTAAAAATTCTAGTTAGCCTGATATCATTGCTAGTTACACTATGTCTTTTTGTACTTGTTTCAAAGGCTGCTCTTATACATTTGTATTCAGAACAGTTTATTAATTCATCTCGCAAAAATTTATGGAGAAAGCTTGAAGTTTACATTTTCTGGAAGTCAGCTAAACCTCAATATATTCAAGTTGGTTGTACGGGCTCAATTGAAACTAAAGAATTTATAATAATGTTATTTAATGATATCGTAATACAGGGTTTGGTTAATTTATTATTATTGGTCCCATAAAGTTTTTTCTGAAGCAAATTTTGATGTTTTTCAGCAAGTCCAAAGAAGCGAAAAGAGAAAGCAATTGTATTTTTATTTGAAATTATTAATAAAAATGCATTAAAAGTTTGAAGGTATTAAGAATTTTATTTCTAAAATGAATTTACTAAAATTATGACTAAATTTCACCCGATGTTTGTATTTTGTATCTCACTGAAAAAATTACGTTGACACTGCACTGCAGGAATAGAAAAGCATAAATGAAATTGTAATAAATCTAAAACTTTAGCGATGTATGAACAAAATGTATTGTAATCAATTGTGAGCTGAATGAACACAACTGTGTTAATGCATTTTTCCTCCAAGCTTTTTTGCCCATCCTTTGTGTAAAGGAAAGATTGTTTCATTTAATCGTATTGACGATTACAACTACAAATCGAACATTTAAGTGTCAGCACGAATTAATAATGCTAAAATAATCCAATTTAATTGAATCAATTGAGAGTGACTCATTTACCATAAAGCAAAAAGGAAGCAAGCCGTTTTTGAGCATTTGCGTCTGGTCTCGTTTCAGTCTCTTATCATTTCGTATAATAATAATCTTGTGGTTTCTTAAATTCCATTTCTGGTGTGATAAACTGTTCCTTACTTCCTGCTTGAATCTTACTTACCACTAGATTAAACAGTACTGTAATTCTCCACTGAAAACTAGACCAGACCATAATAGTTTACAACAAAATCTTCAGTCTACAAAACCCGAAGATTTCAAATATGTATCCTAATAACAATAAGCAAAGTGAAAACAATGAGCCATTACTGCTTACACCATTAATACAAAACGGATTAATTGAAGAAGCACAGAGTTTAGCTAGAGTTAATTT
>JAQGCY010001281.1:0-11185 GCA_034700645.1 Xenylla mediterranea
ATTCCTTATTATATTTTCTATGTCTATTGGCCCTATTAATTTGTAACTAATCCTCCAAAGATGTAATTTTACAAATATTCATTTAAAATAGAAATGTTAAAGAATTATTAAACTGCATTTTTGTGGATTACCATAGCCAATCGTTTTATACAAACTTTGTAGTTTTGGACACTTACATTATAATTCGACATGAGGGTTTATCAACTTGAATTCATTCATGTCTGTGTGTACTTTGGGTCTCTCCTCTCCCTTATACTTCAGTAGTTTTTTTTGTTTGTGGTCTCTTTAAAAGTTATGACCACGGATTGAGTTGGCTTTTAGTTGATTGGATTCAGTGGATTGATGAGGACGTTTGCTTTTATCATTCTAACTGACTATTGTAATTCCACAACTGTGTCAATAATTTTCAGTATAATATACAATTCCGAGTTCTAATTGTCTGCTTTTACTTATCAGAATTTATTCACTTCCAACACGCCAATATGGATATCACAAGTTTAAAACAAGAGTTGTCCAAATATAATCAGGAACATCTTTTGCAGTTTTGGGACACCTTAACTGCTAGGGAACAAGAAAAATTATACCAAGATCTTTCATCGTAAGTTTTGACATGAAAGAACATAATTATAAGAACTAACTTTCACTTTATTGATTGTTTCACTTTCATTCATTATTTTGTTTTCAGGCTTAACATTGGCGAAGTCACGCAATTCTTTGCAAACACTAAATGTAATTCCAACCAACAAGAATGCAAGCTAGATGATCGACTTCAACCAGTTCCACAAGACGTTTATGGTTCAATTGTTCGCACAGACGAAGCAACACTCAAGCATTATCGTGATTTGGGTAAGCATCTCCTTTGTAATTCCATTCATGATTGAACAATACAATTGCACTATTAGATTATTGTTTTCAACTTTTGTTCTTACTTATAAAATGAAGTTTATTTATTAGGCTTAGAACAAATGAGCCATGGGAAGGTTGGAGTTTTGTTATTGGCAGGAGGACAAGGAACTCGTCTTGGAGTCTCTTACCCAAAAGGAATGTATGATGTTGGCTTACCATCTCGAAAAACATTGTATCAGCTCCAAGGAGAACAAATTTTACGTCTGGAAGTATTGGCTGAGCAAATGACTGGGCGGCGAGCATCCATTCCATGGTAATTAATTACAGGTTGACATAATAACTGCAAGACGCTTTGAATTTATTCTTAAGACTTACGTGGCGCCATAAGCCTCTTGACATTAATAGAGATAGATCAAAAGATACTAATGCAAATCAGTCATGAAGTGATCTCATTATCATATAAATTTGTATATCTAGGTACATCATGACAAGTGAACATACAAGAGAGCCGACTTTGGAGTTTTTTAAGAAGCATGACTTCTTCGGACTGAAAGAAGAAAACTTGATTGTATTTGAACAAGGAATGCTTCCCTGCTTCACATTTGATGGTCGTATTATTCTTGAGAAAAAGCATAAAGTTTCTAAAGCTCCTGGTAAGTAAAAGACTTGGATTATATTTTCTCTTTGTAAGCTTTAAATTCATCCAATTATTAATTGTTATATTAAATTCATAGATGGAAATGGAGGATTGTACAGAGCACTCAGGGCAAAAGGGATTTTGGAAAATATGGAAAGTCGTGGAGTTGAATACATTCATGTTTATTGTGTTGACAATATCCTTGTAAAAATGGCAGACCCAGTTTTCATTGGTTACTGTTTAAGCAAAGGAGCCGATTGTGGAGCTAAGGTGTTATTTAATATATAAATTTTTTACTTTGTGATAAAGTTTTACAAAATTTGTATCTTGTGAATAGGTTGTAGAGAAAGCTTTTCCAACTGAAGCCGTTGGTGTGGTTTGCAAAGTGGATGGTAGTTATCAAGTTGTCGAATACTCGGAGATCACATTCAATACAGCACAAAAGCGAAATCCAGATGGACGACTTACGTTCAGTGCTGGTTCCATTTGTAATCATTTCTTTACAACTACATTCCTTAATCGAATTGTCAAGTAAGTCCACAATAAGATTGGAATTATTTTGATGCTTATTCAAAATTCCTTTTCTTTATAGTCACGAAGAAGCTAAGCTCAAACATCACATTGCTGAGAAAAAAATTCCATATGTCAATGAGAATGGAGAAACTGTCAAACCAGAGCGTCCGAATGGAATCAAATTAGAGAAGTTTGTATTTGACGTTTTTCAATGTGCAAAGAATTTTACTGTCTGGGAAGTATTACGAGAGGATGAATTTAGTCCTCTTAAAAATGCTGATGGTGCTGAAAAAGATACTCCAAAAACTGCACGAAATGCACTCTATTCTCTTCATCAAAGATACATTTTAGCGGCCGGAGGAAGATTTGTAGATAAAGCAGGGAATCCTATTTCGTTTATTCCAAGGTAAACTCTTTTACAAAACTACAAATAATTTATTTATTCCAGTAATTCGCTTTATTTTTAATGGCTTTCTTATGATTGATTTATTGCTTACTATTTTTTATCTGTTTTATTTCTGTTTTAGTACGTTGAATAATAATGCTATTCAGTTGGAGACAAATAATAACGAAATGTAAGCCTTAAACTAATCCATTTTTTTTGCTATGTTGCCATTCAAGTAAATTCTTTAATCATGTTTTCTAATAATATCAATGTAATTCCCACAGTCAAAAATCCTGTACCAAGTATAAGGAACCAGTTGTTGTTGAAATTTCACCACTTGTTTCATATGCTGGAGAAGGTTTGGAAGAATTTGTCGAATCAAAAGATTTTCAACCTCCAGTCACATTTGTAACTCCTCAAGAACGTATTCCATCCCTTGCATCCGAAGATGGACCAAGTCGCCTCCATGTTTGTGGATCCATTTGCTAAGCAAAATTCCATACGTGCTCAAGAAAAATTAAGAAAACACAAAAAAATGAATCCAGTTAACATCGCATCTTCGTCAACTTTTGTATAAAGAAAAGACTAATTTTAAGTAAGGAAAAAACTTATTTTTTTAAAATGCAACTTTAGTTCGTAGAATATTCGAATTCCGTAAGGACACACGAACTTACTTTTATCAAAATTTTAACGTAAATTTTTAAAACTATGCAATTTGTCTCGCCGATTTTACACAAAAAACAATGTTTGCTCTTATTGTAATAGTACGAAAAAGTATATATACTTTGTAATCATTTTTAATTCAATTATTTTTTGCTTAATTTTACAATGCGAATCAAGAACCTTCTCCAAGTCAAACTACAGATAAATAACGATTATCAAAATTTTAAACAATATCAGAATAAAAAAGCAATGAGAGACAGAATACATGAATCCAATCGATTTTTTGTTAATTAATTAAATATGGACGGTGGGATATGAACCTGTGAAAAAATTGTTTGTGGCATACCAGAAGTTCTTTGGGTTGTGTCATTGGGTAAGATTTCGCTTGCCTTTTGTTTCAAGTCAAATCTTCCAATGTCTCCGCGTAAACTAAGAATAGCCATAAGTTGTTCTCTAGTCATATCAGGGTAATGTTTGATAAAACTATGGAGTTCTAAAGATAATATATCAAGATCTTCAACTTTAATAATTTCTGCTAATGCTTCTATTGCATCTAATGGATTTTCATTACGCATAGAACTACTACTATTACTGCTTGATGAACTAGAACTAATCCTATCAAATAACCCACGAATTTGATTTACTTCTCTTATAATTTTTTCTGAGGCTTCTTTCCTTTCTTCTTGATTCTTAAGTGTGATTTTTCTAGACATTAGAACCAGTAAATATTTTTTGGCTACTAAAACTTTCCCTTGTGACATAACACTGTCAAAGTTCCTTGGTTTCAAGTGAGTGTAGTCCTACAGTGGAATAAATTGATTAGACTATGAAGATAAGGCGAAAAATTTAACTTGAACTTACTTGAAAATAGTCCTTCAGAGTTACGCAAATAGTTTCAATTTCCACTGTACTCTTCAACCAATTCCGAGTTAGTTTTTGGAAATAAGGTTCCAGGTCTAAGAATGCTTCGTCAAGTAGAAATCCGGACGCCCTACTTCGTAAACCCTAAGACAGTAAATAAGTAAATAAGACAGTAGCTAAACTATTTTGTTCATGCTGGAAATTGAAGAAATAACAATAATTTGTGTTCCATTACCTCAAATGTTTGTATTAGCGCATCAAACTTACTAGCGGCTTTACTATCAGCTACTGCAGATTTCCAATATCTATCCCTTGTTTGTTGAGCCAATTCAATACATATGGAACAATTATTTACAATAGCAATCATATATTGAGTGAAACTTTTAACCTACACAATGAACACAAAATTATATAATTTTCTCCAAAATTCGGAGCACTTAATTACCATACTTTGCTTCTATCCTCAAAATATTTTTCTTTAAAGTCTTTAACCTCATCAAGATATGCTTGCCCATATTCCCGAATCATATCTAAGCTTAGAATCAGCATCTCTTGAACAAGTTCCGAGCTGTATAGCGATATAATATCGTTAAAACTTATCCCATTTACTGCAATTCTACTAAATAATACCTCACTGTTTTCGCAACTTGTAAATTTTCGTCAACCATTTGAAAAATTATAATTGGAGCTTCAGTATGGAAATGTAAGTGTTCATCCAATGGAGGTGAGCAATTGGACCACCATTCCTCAACTTCTCTCGATAATGTTTTCATTCTCCAGGATCGATAATTATTACCAATTGTCTAAAAGTAAATCAATTTTATTTTACGGCTAAGAATAGTTTGTGATTAAATACAACTGCTTACTTCTAAATATTTTTTCATTAGATGACTTATGGCATCTTCATCTAATAAACGGGACGGAAATGATCCTGGAGTCAATCCCAGTTCTGGACTGTGCAGAAGTTCTCTGTATGTATTCAAGATCCACCCCAACAATGATACGTACTCGTTTCCTTCAAGTCCATTAGAAATACAGTCTTGCAACTATATTTTTAAAAAAGAAACTATAATTACTTTGCCTACAACTTTAAGCATGATATACTTTATTGTTCTTTACCAATTTGGACAGACATCCGTGGTACATTGCGACATATCGATTAAGTATATTGTAAGATGGTGGGAAGCAAGGGACACAAAGTGATTTAACTACTAATAAATTCTGAAGTATTTTCTGCCTCATCACTTCCAAATATCTGACTAGCCATAATTTATTTTCATCCCTGGTATCCAATTGACATGCTTCTAATTCTTCTGTAACAGAGTTTTCCAAGATTTGTAAGGCTTGAGATTTCCATTTCTTTGGCCTTCCTGGAGGTAAGAAACCTGAACTTTCATTTTTCTGGGTACGACACAAATTAAATTATTGGTTATTCACTGGTGAAATGCTAGAGATTAAATCTAAAACTAACCTGTAGAGCTACCAAGTCTGATTTTTCTTCCCTTTCAATAATTCTTAAAACCGTTACAAGTAAAGTAGAATCACGCCTTGCAATATTAATAGCACGTTTTAAATTAATGGACAATTGCTTCCAAAGGGAATCTGATAAACTCTTTACGCCAGAAAAATAATCTAATAGCATTGTTTGTTCCGCTTTACTTCCAACTCGAAGTAATTCATCCCTGGATGCTTCTAATTCTGACAGTCTCTGTAATAAAGAATAAATTCATATTTAAACTTGAATTAAATTTATACGTATTACGTATATCTCAGAAAAGGTTTGTATTCCAAGTTTCAAAGGTCATGTATAGTTTTCCATTGTAAGGAAAGCTTGTGCTTTGAAGATGAATATTATAGTAAGATTTATGTAAAATTACAATATGTGCATGGAGAAGATTTCCTTCATTTAGTAATGAAAGAGCTTTGTCCAGATTCTTATCAATTGTGAATATATTACTCATATTTTCCATTGTCATTGCATATTGAGCATGTTTACTACTTTCTGTACGAACTTGTTCTAAATCTTTTACTAAATCTGGAAGAGCTTTTAAGCTTTTTTCAATATCACTTGAGCTAGAAAAACAAAAACAATTAAATTAAATTAAATTATTATAAATGCAATGCTTATGGAATTACAGGCTTACTGATTTGATACAAATTGAAGTTCTTGTCTTGCTAAATTTAATACTTCTAAACCCGTTCGAACTCCATCTAATTGTAATTGAAGGGCTGTTTTTAACATAGCTTCCTTTGATGCTTTTTTACGGGATTCACGTTTACGATATTCTTCAACCTAGTAAAAATATCAAAAAATCAAAGCATATAAGCATATAAGCATAGCATAAATTTGACTAAAAAATATGTTTAGTTATATTTTGTTTGCTATTACTTTTTCCAATTGATCCGGCCGTTGGATTATTTTTGAAATCCGATCCACTGCTTTCTTTTTAGCTAATTCTTCCATAATTTTATCTGTTTTAATCAATTAAAACGATTTATAAAATAAAATAAAACAGCTTTAATTTTTGATTTATTTTATTAATAAAATAAAACACCCAGTTGTAGATGTACTGTACTCTTGTAAGCTGTCAATTTATGTTGTTCCTACGATTTGAGACATCTATTTAAAGGGTGAAGAATTTTGTGGGAAAGGTTGAGAGGCTTAAAAAAATTATATGCTCCAAGTCACAAGCAATAAGCAAAAAGCATAAGCAACTCACATAATATAATAATATAATAAAACTTGTCACCTTCTGCTGCTTCTTGTAATCTCAAAAATTCTGAATTCTGCATCTGCTAGACTTTCAAATTAATTTCACTCAATAAAAACCAAAAATTTATTGAAAAATATGTTGAAATCTCCTATAAATCTAATAATAAATATTCTATACTGTTTCTGAATGTCCGGAAGTAGTTGTAGTGGATTTTAGAAGTACAAGTCCAGTCCAAGTCCCTGGCTCCGGAGTCCGCAACTGTGTCCGTGTTCGTGCGTTCCTTTATTCCTTATCCTTGCCTTTTCCTTCTCGCTCTAACGCTAATCTGCTCTGTCATTTGTCAATTGGCAACTGTCACCTGTCTGTCCTTGATCCTCGAGACTTGACTCTGACACTGGTCCCAAGGTCAATTATCCATCAGTTACTTATCCTTCAAATTCTTCCTTTCGTCCACCCGAATTCTTAATCCAATACGATTTGTATTTTACCTACCTACGGTAAACCGTATGTTATTTTGCTTAATTCTGACTGACTGACTGACCTAGACTGACGTATTAACAGTACGACGTACGTGTGTGTGGTCGTGGTGTTGGTCTCGTGGTGGGATTTAGAGTAAAAACCGTGGGTCGGGATGCAATGATCCTTATTCATTTACGAAGATTCAAGAATTGGATTGTTTGGTCTTGGACCTACCTCTGGGCCATTTGGTTTCTTCTTGTTGTTTTTGTACTTTATTATTTACGTGGACCACTCAAAATTTCCGAAAATATTGGAATGGGTAAGATATACACATGGAAATTCTCGATTAGGATTACTTTTATTACTGATTTTAACTTTCCAACGCTTTTCTTACAGCTACCATGTTCCTTAGTACCCTAACACCCAAATTCTATGTGGCACTCACTGGAACATCATCCCTTATTTCTGGACTCATTCTTGTAAGTAACTTGACTGTTTATGAAATTGAATATGACCATCCGTAGACTGATATTGAATCGCTTCATTTCATTTTCATGATTTTATAGATATTTGAGTGGTGGTACTATCGTAAGTATGGAACATCTTTCATTGAACAAGTTTCCTTGAATCATTTGGGCCCATTACTTGGTCCTCCGGACTACAGTAATAATGGGAACGGAAATGGAGACGTTTCCAATTCTGCGCTCACTAATAATCATACTCAGTCAAACTCATCTGGTAAAAATGGTACTACCGCTACACTGTGTAAAATGATAAATTTCACAATTTTTATTTTAACTCTTTTCTTCGAAACAGAATGTAAAGTTTGGAGAAATCCGATGAATTTATTTCGTGGTGCGGAGTATATACGGTACTACAATTCCACGAAAAAGGAACCATTAACATTCTATGATATGAACTTATCAGCTCAAGACCATCAGACATTTTTTGTTTGTGATAGCGATGCTACCAAACCTGAATATACAAGTGAGTATAAGTTATTAACTTCTTAACATTGAAACAATTGATACATCTTATAAAGTAACATAACTTTTCTACTTCTAGTAATGCAAACCGCATGGAGAGAAAGAAATACTCAAGAAAGAATTAAAGGAGCCAAAGCAGCGATAGATAAAAATCCAGACTGTGCAACTGCTTATATTTTATTAGCAGAAGAGGAAGCTACTACAATTACTGAAAGTGAAAAATTGCTTAAAATTGCACTTAAAGCAGCTGACACAAACTTAAAAAAGTCCCAAATATCACAAATTCATGGACCTATTACAGATAGTCTTCATCGTAAGTACAAGTTTAATTATGGACTCAACCATTCATTATTTAACAGTAACCATGAATTTATTAGGACGAGATGTGAATGTGCTTATTTATATCAAACGTCGACTTGCCATGTGTTCTCGGAGATTAGGTAGACTCAAGGAAGCTGTGAAGATGTTTCGTGATGTAAGTATTGTTAATATAGGAAAAGTGTATATTGAAATCTGAACTGAGTTTCCTTGATGATAATTTAGCTAGCCAAAGAAGTCCAACCAATAATGAGTGTTCTTCATGTTCATGAAAATTTAATTGAGGCCCTATTAGAAATGCAAGCATATGCTGACGTTCAAGCTGTTCTTGCAAAGTATGACGATGGGTCAGTACCTCGTTCAGCTACATTATGTTACACATCAGCACTCCTCAAAGTTCGACAAGTTTCTGAAAAGTATTCGCAAATTCTTTATTGTAATGACTGTAGGATCGTAATAACCTGATTTATTGGTTATACTTTAAATAGGTTTGTTTCAGAGACCGGGTTCATAAAAAGAGGACTAAGTACGGGTGAGATGACTGCTATCGAAGCAATTCATCGAGCCGTTGAGTATAATCCTCATGTTCCTAAGGTTCGTTTGAATATGATAATTAATAAATTATTTAATGGCTCGGTTTGAAATGAATTTGTAAATATTGCAGTATTTGTTGGAGTTGAAACCAATGGTGTTTCCTCCTGAACATTTATTGAAACGAGGTGACTCAGAAGCCGTCGCTTATGCATTCTTCCATTTACCACATTGGAAACGCGTGGATGGAGCACTCCAATTACTTGCTTGCACATGGGAAGGGACATTTGCTTCCATTCCTCGTCCCTTAGAAAAGGGAAATCTTTTCTTCCCATATCCACCATGTACTGAATGCCCCGATCGGGAAATCCTTCCTGGTAAGACTGATTTATTCATTATGATTCAAAGAGGTTTCCAAGTTCCTGGTTGTATTATAAAGTGACCTAATTTAATTTATTTTAGTTCACCATGAGGTTAGCGTTTTTCCAGAACGTGAAACACCATTCTTCATAATGTTTACTGCAGGCTTATGTACTTTTACGGCTATTATAGCCTTTCTCACTCACCAGTATCCTGATCAAATGGCAATAATCGCCAAAACTGTAAGCGTAAATTGTTAATGATTTAGTAAGTTCATCTTGATTTCATACGTTTAATTTTCTAGGGTGTTGGATGGATTTCTCTGCCAATCTTTTATATATTGGACAAATTAGAAGCGTTGTTACCAACTTCCCTAGTTCAAATGCTTTCTCGAGTCTAACTCATCACACGACAAACACAAATCTAATTTAAATTATACGGATCCTAAATATTCAACGACGTATCTACTTCTATCTGTTACGTACAATTTTTGCTTCTTGAGATTAATAAATATTCTCAAGGTATTATTTGTTATATTTAACACAAAAATTCATTAGTTCCGTAATATGATCTGTTTACCAAATTACTAATTAAAAGCTATGCTATTTACCTAAATTTATTTCAACTGTGTGCATCCATTATTGCACAAAAACAAAAACAAACTTGGAGTACACTCTAATTTTAATTTGGAAGGAAAGTTCTTTAGCAGCATTACCGAGACATGAGAGGTTGTTCTTAGGTAGGAGTTGTGTTGCAACTGATCTATCTAGTCATCCAGACATAAATTTGAAATACCTTAATTTAAACTATCACTTGTTTTTTGTAAGAATTAAGACTCATTTGATCTATCCAATTTGACATTGTTTACTGTTAGGAAAAATTTAGTTTTTTTGATTTGTATTTTTATACTAGATAGTTCTACAAACAAAAATATTACCAAAAGTTAAGTTTTTGTTTTTTTTATAATGAATTTAAGGATCTGTGACAATTTTAGTGCTTGTATTGTATTACTAGTAAATGTAGGATTTGTTGTTTTGTTTTGTTCGGATTCAGTTCAAGCTGAGTTAAAGATTTATGTCGGATTTCTTTTTTGGACGAATGAAATGAACTAGACTTTTTTTTAGACTCTGAGAGTTATTCTCATTAAACATATTATATGCTTTGATGTTTCTGTCTGAAAATAGTAATGCAATAATTACGTTGTAAGTAAGCGAAAAAAGATTCAATAAATAAGACCTTTTATTATTACTTATCTCAAAATACAAGTTACAAAATTTATTACATTTTTAATAACTCAATGAATACGATGCATCAATTTATTGAAAATCAATGCATTTGTTCAGAAGAAAGAAATTCAATTTTAAGCTAATTGACTATTTGTTAGGGAAAGGAAGATTTCGTTTAACTTAAATTAAAGTACTTCGCATCAATCGAAACTAAATCATCAAATTCTTAACATTTGTATGCGTTAAAAGCTATACATAAAATACAGTCGCTTGCGAGTACTTAATTTCAAAATTATATTATTAACTCGTTTATTATCTTTCGAATTCGATTTCACTAGTTAATTTATTTTACAAGATAAAGTTTCATAATTTTTGGTATAATAGTAATATAACAGACTTGTTAAATCATTAGCTTAAGAGCGTAATGATTCTTTTTCTTCCTCTCCCAAATTCCCAATCCGGTCATCATCCCCTTTATCTCGTTCATCAGCGTCATTGAGCTCTTCACATCCTTGTCCATGTGTAACACTGGGTTGTTTGGATTTCGATGTATCCCCTTGGTCCTGTTCAATTGGTACTACTGGAACTGAGTTCTTGACATTTCCATTAATTCGATCTTCTAATTCTTTACTTAATTCTACTTTGATTTTCAATTCTTCACGGGCATTCTTGATTTCCTCACGTAA
>JAQGCY010001282.1:0-11179 GCA_034700645.1 Xenylla mediterranea
TTCTTTGTTTATTCCTTCAGTCTATACTGTTCGCTTAAGGCTTATAATATAAAGTTATGTCTCAATAAGAAATGAAAAAGAAAGCCTAAATTTATGGATAATCATTTAAGAACATTTTTTCAATTCCAGGGTGTAAAGAAAGGTCCGAGCAATATTAAAATCCATGAAGATGCAACGGGAGGTATCTACATGCTTGGGGTTGGCACACAACAAGTACAGTCTACACATGAAACGATGCTTTGTTTAAGAAATGGAGCTCTTTCTCGTACTACAGCTGCTACAAATATGAATGATCAATCCAGTAGATCTCATGCAATTTTTACTCTTCATATACAACAACGACGCTTAATTGATGAGGTATTTTTTTATTAATGTATACAAAACATCGGGCAATTCGACAATCTTGCTGTTTTGTCTTTATAGGATGCAGGGCAGCCGGACTTTGAAACATTGTCTGCTAAATTTCATTTCGTAGACTTGGCTGGATCAGAAAGATTAAAACGAACTCTTGCTACGGGTGACAGAGCCAAGGAAGGGATCGCAATTAACTCGGGGTTATTGGTCTTAGGGAATGTCATTTCAGCTTTGGGGGATAGGTCTCAAAAATCTTCTCATGTACCTTACCGAAATTCAAAGCTTACACGATTGCTTCAAGACTCACTTGGTGGCAATTCTCGGACAATAATGATAGCTTGTGTTTCTCCAGTTGATAGAGACTTTATTGAAACATTGAATACTTTAAAATATGCCAATAGAGCTAGGAATATTAAGAACAAAGTTACTATTAATCAAGACAAGAGTTCCAGGACCATTGCCTTACTGCGTCAAGAGATTGCACAACTCAACTTGGAATTATTGGAGTACAAGCAGGTAGGCAACTACTCTCTCCATTGTTGAGTACTTGGGCGAATCGAAGGAAATCAAATATCAATGATAATGATCAATTATAACATTTTATTGCTTTTTTAGGGTAAGAAAATGATAACAGCAGATGGCGAAGAGATGGAAACAGATGCATACCACGAAAATTTATTGCTCAAATCCGAATTAGAAGTGTTAACTAGCAGATTGAAAGCATTGCAGGATACAGTGGAGCGACTAACAATTTACAATTCTGAACTTTTAGCAGAAAAGGCTTTGGTATCTTGGTCTAGTAATGGTGATGAAAATGAAAAGCAGAACATGTCTTCTATAGTCAAGACATATATTTTAGAAGTTGAAGAGCTCCGTGCTAAGTTGATGGAATCTGAGGCAACTTGTGAAAATCTTAGGAAAAGAAATATTCAAAGTCAAACCATTTTGAATCAATCTCTTTCTCCTCGTGCAATTGTTTCAATGAGCAGTAGGCCTGGCACTGGCAACCACCCGTTGGATAATTTCATCGAAACGGAATCTGTAAGCCATCTTTTGGATGCAGCGAAGTTAGAACTAAACCGAGAGAAGAAAAAAATTAGACACTTGAAGCATAAAACCAAGAAAAAGCGAACACAAGAAACTTCTCATGAGGTAGAAAATCATGACTCAAGTATGGAAAATGATGCTTACAGTTCGCTAAGCGAGAGCGATTCCGAAATTACAGAAACTACTTCCGAAAATGAATGTTCAACTGGAACCCAGGAAGAAATTGCTAGTCTTAATGATCAGATCAACTTTAAAGAGCAACTTATTGCTCAGTTAGAAGAATCCACAAGGCGGAGCTTAGAAACCAAAAACGACTACGAAAGAAAAATTGATGAATTGCTACATAAAATTAAAAGAGCTGAAGAAGAAAGGGACATTCTACTTACTACTAAAGCGGCCAAGGTTACAAATGCTCAACAAGCCAAAGCAAAAGAGTCTTCGGTATGTTTTAAGAACTGTTTAATAGTATTTGAAACTCACAAGTTGATTTTATGTTTTTAAATGTTTTTTTAGCTCAAAGAATATGAATCCAAGATTCGCAAATTGCAAGATGATTTGAAAGAAATGCAAAAGATTTTAAGAGAACATGACAAACTTGTCAGAAAGAATGCCGATGCTCAAAAACAAGTGGAACATTTTAAAGTAGAAATCGATAATATGAAGCGGAATAAAGTAAAATTAATGAATCAATTGAAAGAAGAAAATATTAAATGGAGAGAAGCTGAAAATAAAAGGTTGAAAGAGATAGCTCAACTAAAGAAAGACCAGAGGAAGAAGGATGTACAGATCCGCAGTTTGGAATCAAAGGGGAAACTAAATGAGCAATTATTAAAGAGAAAACATGAAGAGGTCAATATGCTAAGAAAACAAAGTAAAAATAATTTAAGCAGAAAGGCTGCTGGTAAAATAGCGCCTAAAAAGACATCCCCACTCAAAGCCAAAAGCCGATGGAGTCAGATTCGTTCAGAAATGTTGAAACAGGCGTCTAAAAGAACAACTTTAGAAACATTTGAAAATCAAATGATGAATGCCATCTCAGAGCGGACCACAATCAAAGAACTAATAAAAAGTCTTAACAAGGCCCGAGACAAACTTAACAGAGAGGGTGGTGAAAATAAAGAAGCTGAAATTAATCGAATTGATGATGATTTGGATACATACAATGCAAACGTAGTTTATTGGGAAGAGCAAATAAATGAACTTCAATCAAACATTATGGAACTCACAGCTTCGGGAATCAAAGACGACGACAACGGTCCTGATATGCAAGCTTTCGCCGAGCACTTGAGCAAAGAAGAATGTGGTTACATTATGCAGAAAATGTACGAGGATTCCTTGGAAAATCTTGCTAGGGCATCACGGCTTACTGCCTCAGCAGATCAAAATGTGGCAGTAAGTGTTAACATTAGTAAAAGTAATATAAATTTGAAGTTTAGATTCAAATCTTGAAAATTTCTTAACTCTTGAAATAGTCGGCAAAAAGAGCAGATACACTGGACAATTTGTTGCGCCATATTATGTCAAAAATTGCTGACCCAAATGATCAGCAGGGTATAAGTGCATTGATCAAGACAACCTTTGCAGAATTTGGAACACCTAATAATTTTGGGCCAGTTTTTCCCATTATAAAAGAAGAACCAATAAGTCCGTAAGTTTATATCTTTTATACTATCTTTTTTTCTTAATTTGCCCTTTTTCCATTCTTGAATGGATTGAAGTGCGTGTTTGCAGTTATCCAATGCTAATAGTTTCTAATAAAGCTTTTAATTTTGCTTCTATTCCATTAGTAATGGTAACAGATAGTACTAGTACTCTACTGTTGAGTGAGAGCTCTAATAGAATGCAAATGTTTCTTTTTTTCGATTTTGACTATCCTAGTGTTTTCCTGCTACCCGACTCGTCAATTACTGTAACTGTAGACCAAACTCTTTATGACCCATCCTTTGATATTTGTTTTATTTTGTCTATCATTATCTTTCTGTTCTTTCTTTGGTCTGAATTTAAAAAGCATTCCAATGAAACCCCTTCTTTCAGAGTTAAATGCGGTTGTCATGTCACCGTATAATGTGAATGTTTGATTTTATTTTATAATTTGCTAATTTGTTTTACCTGCTTATGTTTACCCACAATGGATAGATATACAGGCAAAACCAATGGAAAAGTAAACGGTTGTGAGGAACAAGAGTTTGAGTTTCAAGTTCCAGTCATTCCTAGACCACCAATTGCTTCAGTCAGCTTGAAGAAGGCCCGAAGATTAACATCAACAACTCAAGAGTTATTGGGATCGATTCCACCTGAGATGAGCCAATCAGAACAAGGTAAGATTATATCACAAACAAAAAATATATGGTTCCACAAAACAATGTTAAAATTCGATTATTTTCAGGAACCCCAAATAGATTCAACCGTACTGGGTCGCTCAGGGTGCCTAATACAAGAGCTGTTCGAAAGAATACTTATACTGTTTCTGCTGAAGATCCACTCCCAAGATCTTCCACTGACTCACAAAATAATCAGACTAACAATTCTAACGGAACTTCCATTGCCGGGTTTAAAAGGACAGTTTCAAGGTCTAGACCTAACACTACAGGAAGTGCGATCTCAACTAATAACAATTACCGGTCAACTAATAAGGAACGTCCAGATGAATTTAACACAACGTTCATGTAAAGATTTTTAAATGCTTATTCTAATACTAATTGTACCTTTTTGCAAGCTTATGAAATGTTTTCAATTTGAATTTGCCTTAGAACTGAATCAACTAACTTAACCCCACCTGGTTCACCTAATGCTGGTAGGAGAGTCCGTGACGGGACAAATGTTTTTAACAGACTAACAATACCTTCTGGAAGTGTTCTTGACTTTACAAACCAGGTTGGATTGATTCGAAATATCCGAGATAAAACTACAGTAAGTCTTGTAGTCTAGTTAATTTAATCATGCTAAAATTAAAGCATGACTTGAGTATTTGTTTGCTTTTATTTCAGCCTTACAAAAGTATTCTGCAACAAACTCATGCTGCAGAAGGGCATTCTAAACCTGTACTGGCCATATTCGCTACTAATGATAACCTTCTCACTGGATCAAAAGGTAGTACAGTCTCCTCATAATAATTGCAAGAATGTTTATTGTAATATTTTGATTCCAGATGCAAGTGTGAAGTACTGGGATTTAACTTGTGGAAAAGAAATCCGTACGTTTACAGGTTATCCGACTAGTGTTACGGGTGTACAATATGACACTAAGAATAATCTTATTTTCACTACATCATCCTACTTTATCAAAGTTTTTGATGCTCGTTCACCTAATTGTGTTGCAACATTGACGTAAGATCAGTTACAATTATGTTTTTTTATGTATCTCAAGTTCACTAGCAATTGTGTTCTACAGTTCGTCTGGATCCAGCGTACAGGAGACTCAAAAGAATGAACCTACCGGCCGTATTCCAGCTGGAGAGTCTACCATAAATTCACTAGTCATTTCAGCCCATTCAAACAGTTTTTACAGTACCTTTAACGAAAGGATTCGAATATGGGATATTAGGTCTTACTCGTCTCTAGGATATATGTCGGGAAAACACATATCTCAAGTGATGTGCATGGCTTTAAATTATTCCAACAATACTGAAACTCTAGTTACTGGGTCGAAAGATCATACGATCAAGGTTTGTGAATAAAAATTATTCATCATACGTATAATTTCAATTCAGAGATAACAATGTATTTTTGTGAAACAGGTATATGACCTTGAAGCTGTTCCATCTAAAAATGTATTCAGTCCAGTTAAATTTACATTGGACCCTCCACATTATGATGGGATAGAAGCCCTTGCACTTTCTGGTTCAACACTATTTTCGGGATCTCGTGATAATTGTATTAAGAAATGGAGTTTGGACCGAGGAGAATTAATAACTGTAAGCGTAATTTGTTTAGCTGTATTCTTAAGTGACGATTCGGATGTAATTATGTTTATGCATTGGTGATTTCCTTTTAAGGCAATCAACGGGGCCCATTCTAACTGGGTTACGGGACTTTGTTTTGCTCCATCAACATTAGATTATGTCCTATCTGCTTCTCGTGACGGAATGGTAAAACTTTGGACAGCGGATGGTTGCCGTTCGATTGGGCAAGCAGAAATTCATAAAAGTGGAGTTAATTGCATTGCATCTAATTCATCACTTGTGTTTACTGGATCAAAGTAAGTGATCAGCTTATAATAAATTTTATTCTCAAACCTCAATGTTTAACTTTCTTTCTTGCAAGCAGCGCTGGATATATTATGTTCTTCAAAATTTGTCAACGAAGACTTAACAGCTCTTTATTTCTTTCTCCTAATAGACTTGTAGCTAATATACGTAGTCGTAGTAGTTCTAAAGAAGATATAATGTCCAGGTCAACTGGAGGAATCCTAGGTTTATCAATCTAAAATACTAACTGTTACTCTATTATTTTTTCCTCTAATAGCGAGGATTCTGTCACAATATGGAAAATTCGCCGTTCACTTGGTGGAGAGCCAACCTCTGGGGATACTTCCCCGACCTCTGACACATCTTAAAAGGAATATTTGAAGACTGAAAATTAATTACCGTGGTACTGACAAAATTATACTGCCACGATTTATAAAGTTATGTAATTTAATTGATATCTACCCATATGTATAATGAAATGTATCATGTGAACTGTACTTCAGTCCAGTAATAATACTGAAAATACTTAATACTTGATTTTACTACTAATTTTAATATCTACTATTTTAAATCTGCAATGTGAGTCATTAAATTTTAGAAACTTAATTCCTATAAACGAAACATTCCTAAGAAAGAAATACCCCTTATAGTTAGTATTAGTTAATTACGCAATTTTAGTTTTAGAGTTATTTTTTTTACCATTTCATTTTATCCAATAATAATATTCTTCCAGAAATGAGATTAATTGATTTATACTTTCTTCTGGTGATACCGAAACCACAAATCATAGGCGTTGGGGAAAAAATTCGTATTTACTTTAGTTAATAGTTTAATATTTTGAAATTTACTTTACTTACAACAAAAATGGCAACAAATAAAAGATTCGTATTTTAATATATTTATTTCATTTCAATTTATTTGTATTAGTTCATTTTCAATGTTATTTAATAGATTAGATTCTAATTACACGAATAAGGAGAGGCACTATTGAGTGTTTGTATTTTGGATTGTTGTATTACGACAATACGATTCTAAAATTTTTGTTAATTTTTGAGGTCACAACTTCTAAGTTTTCTTTAGCCAGGTTTATCATCTTAAATAATTCTTTTTCTCCTAAAATTCTGTTGTAATTTCATAATTCATATACATACGTATACATAAAAATGTCTTCGACTTAAAAGAAGAATTAATACAAGGATTATGTTTTTGAGCACTGCTTTTTAGTTTTTTAATTCTAATTAGTTTCAAGGTTTATATTTTTTAGCACCTTTCCGATTCCGAGTTTTGGATTAGTTGATTTGATTAATTATAATCATACCATACATATAATGAAAGGGCTTTAGTTTTGGAATTAACTTATTTACAGTTACAATTAGGAATTATTTTTTAAAGGTGTTGGGTCTTTGGTTGGATTTGATTTGATTTAGTATTTACAATTACAACAATAAGTAGTTTTATAATCGTATTTTGACTAGAATTCTACTCATAGGATCACAGGTGAACATGACGATGACCATTTTCATATATAGTACATATGTATATTATGTAAATGAGTTAGTTTGAAGCTTAGGTAATTAAAATTAATTTTGAATGAACAGGTAATTTGATCATGGTTCATAATTCATAAAACAAAAGTAATTTCTAAACGGTAATAATAGTTAGTTTGATTATTCAACAATAACGAATACATACAAGTATATTATGCTATTCTGGGACAGGACAGAAAGTTGTTACTTGTTAAATGGAAGATACGATACATTTTCTTCATTTTTTTTCATAAAATCATCTTTTCATATCTTAAGTTAAAAGGAAATACTGAGGTATCTATCAGTACAGTTTAAGTAATCAATTAATTGTATTATTTACTCCTATAATGCCTTATAAATAACTTTCTTTTATTTTAGCTTGCTTAGAAAAAGGAAAATAGTTTTCTAATCCATCAAACTTTCTTTGTAACTTTATCACTTTTCGATATAAATCTTTCCGACGCCAAGTACTTACTTACATATAACATAGTCAATAGTACTTTATTTTTTTTTATATATAAATTACCTTAAATGTATTGCAACAGTACAAGAAGGGTTCTTTATCTTTATCTTTTAGTTATACAAATTACATTTACTATAAATAAATACTCAATTAATCTTAAGTTTTTGAAAAGTTTTGAGGTATTCACAGAATATCTATTGCTTTAGGAGAAAAGGCTTGATTGTTGTAAAAGGATTGTTTTATGATTCTATATTTTTGTATTTAAGAATTTTTCAGTCAATGTTTGAGGAGAAATATCCTTAATCAATACTTTCATTGTAAGTTTGGGTATTATTTTTTAGCTGATGTGGTAAAAGTTGTGGAAGCCTGACCCGGAGCAGTAGTAGTTACCAGTGTTACTGGAGTCACTATTGCTGGAGTATATGTGGTGGAGGGCACTTGAGTTGTAGTACTAGGGATTACTTGAGGGATTATATGAGATGTAGAGCTACTAACTCCAGTACTGGTGCTTGGATGTTGTGATGATGGTGGTGGTGGAACAATGGTAGTACTATATTTTGGAGGTAAGTCATGATCTTGACTAGATTTTGATTGATTTGAATCCATGGAGGATTTTTGAGGACTAGGGACAAAACTAGAATCTTTAGGTTTAGAATCACTAATCGAAGATCTTAATGGTACTTGGGGTACAGTCGTTGTTGTTGTAGTGGAGCTAATTGGAGTAGTGGTGGATATTGGATGTTGAATTGATGGGATTGAAATGATAATGTTTTCAGGTCCACGAGTAACAGCATTTGGCCTTTTGGCATTATCGATTGGAGCAGCAGTAGATGAAGGGGTAGACAATACTACGGGTGGGATTTGCTTTGGAACCGTAGAGGATGAAGTAGCTATAGTTTGAGGTTTCGGAGGATCCGTGCCGGAAGTTGGTAGACATGTTTGTTGATTTGTTAGAGTTTCAAGTGAAGCTAGGAAACAATTTTCAGATTTAGGTCTGGGAAGATTGACCTTTGCTTTGGCTAGAGCTTTGGTCAACTCTTTCATGTCATTTTTATCTTTTTCTTTATCCTTTTTAGTTAAAGGTTGAATCTCTTCTATATCAATCTCATCGTCCTCATGATCTGCTTGTTCAGAAAGTGCTGTGACGATAGCTGAGACTGATTGATCTTCTCGAGCTGCCACTGCTACTAAATTAGGATTCTTGCCAATTTTGTTTAACCTAGAATTATAAGAACAATAGGATTGAGTCCAATGAGACCAAATATAAACTACTTTTATCATTTCTTTCTTCCTTCTTTAAATTTTCAGCGAAACTTCTTTAATTAAACATGTATAAAACTGCCTGCCCTTTGTGGTTTTTTGTATTGAATTATCGCATCATGGCAGTGGCAGTTGGATTTAAAAAAAAGTATCTTTTTCGTAAAAAAAAACTTTTAGAATTTATTTTTCGAGGTAAGCGGCTTAAGTGTCTTGTTTTGGTTTAGTTTAGTGAAAGTTTTCCAATTTAATTGATATCCTGATTTTTGTGTTACAAAAGGTAAAAAAAAGAAGGGAAATAATCATTACAGCAAAATAAGAACCATGATAATTTGATATAAACCAGAAAATTTCAGAATTACCGAGAACCCTACTTAGAAATACGTGTTTTTTCTTTCGTTTTTTTCTATCTTCTCTCATTGTCAGTGTAAAAAAAGAAAATTGAGAAAGGAAGAGAAAGAACGCCTTTGTTTAATCCGCTCTGATTGTGATTAACCTCTTTCTGTCCTTTGACTCTCAGAACTCAATTTATTTTCTTTTCATGTGTAGTATAGTTTTTTAGCTTTTTTCTCTCAATTTTTCTTTTCTACTCAAATCAAATTGTTATAGTAGTTGTTGTAACTGTAAGTATAAGTTGTACTTGTAAGTAACCGTTGCAATATAAGTTTTTGAAAGATGTAACATCGAAAACGAAGTGCACCAACGCTCTTCGAAATAAAAAAAAAATACTGGTCATGAAATATATGTAAGTGAGAGTCCGGTTCACTTTCTGTTTCTTCCTAAATATGAAGAAAAGTACCAAAATGCATCTGATAAACAACAGCATTTTTATAGGACTCTCAAGATCGGCTTGTCATACATAATGTATTATTTCCCAACCTCCTACAAATAAAAACTTGAAGAACAAGATATTATAGAAGAACCAAGTAACTTTATATTAAACTCATGCTCTTTTTCTTTAAATAAAATAGAAAAAAAAAGTTTTTATAAACCCTCGAATAGAATGTTCTTTTTCTTTTTGTTACAACTTATTATGTCATTTTTACTGTAGTTTTGCTGTTGGGTTACAAGATTGTACCAAAACGAACAAGAAAAAAAAATTTACATTGAAAGAAATTAATTGACAGAGCAAAAAAAACTTTTGTCCAACTTTTCACATATAATTATTTTGAATTGGCTCATAACACTAAGGAATAAGAAGAAGAAGAAAACTTTTCTTTCTTCATTTTGGTACACTCTGACAAGTTTTTTCTTTGTTAGAAATTTGAATTGAACTTTCATCTCGGCATTACAGTTCTATAAAAATGATTTTGAGTGTAATTGGATGTCCTAAAAAAATGCTACTAATATTAATAATAATAATAATTGAAATTTCATTAGATAAATTATGCTCCATAGCTAAACCCCATAACCTTTTACTTTTAAAATCAATGAATAAAATCTAAAATTCATAAGGAGTAACCAAGTTGAACTAAGACTGACCTTTCGGCTGCAACTGACTCCATTGTCCTTCTCATAAGCGGATACTGGTCCAAAACACAGTTGAAATGTTCAACACTAAGTGAAAAAAGATTGCAGTATGTTTCAGCTCTCACACTTGCAACCCTCCTATAAAAAGACAAAAAGTGTTTTTATGTAGGTGGGTACATGAAGAAATTCGCATTTTTTTTTAAGAGAAAGGGAATAAATCTACCATGCTATACAATATATAACTGTAAAACGTCCTTTCTCATTTCTTTGGTTTGCAATGCAATAATACTTTCTTTCAACTTTCAACAACTCAACTCAAGGAGAGTATTTGTATTGAACCAAAACTTGAAGGTTTTTGTGTGGAGAATAAATCTTCTTTCTGTTTTTGTCGTGAAATGTATAAAAAGGATTGTGTAGGAATCTGACTACGTAAAATTTAATATGAGAAAGGGAGAAGATTTATAGAATTGATCAAAGTTAAAACCAAAATGTAAGAAAGAGTAACTTCAAATAAAACACATCAGACCGTATAAATAACCTACTACGGTTATAGTAAAATAGTAAGAAAAGTAGAAGTGGGCTAAAGATCAATGAATAAATTTATATGTATTTATTTATAAATTCTTAATGATCTGCTACTATCCAATTATACTATATTATTCCTATTAATTTTACCTGGCATTTGTAAGTAGACAAATTTCACCAAAATATGAACCATCGGATAGAGAAGTTGCCACATCGCCTGATGCCATTACAATGTCTACAATTCCTTCTTGTATAAAGTACATTTTATTACCGATTGTCCCCTCCTTAATTATTATGTCACCTGAAATTACACAGAGAAACAGAAAATGAACTTGGAGAAACCATTAACCA
>JAQGCY010001283.1:0-11173 GCA_034700645.1 Xenylla mediterranea
TTACTTAGATAAAATTATGGAATCTGAATTTTAAATTGAAAAGTCACACTAGTACGTTTACGTTTATTCTGTTTTATATTTTTTCTGAGTTATGTATTAGCATTAGGAATAGGATGTTGGTTTTGTTGTTTAAAATGTCCAATGATTTACAGTAGTCTTGTACGATTTACTGTTATTTATTCGATGTCGATTGTCGATACGTGATGGAAAACTAACTTATCTACGTAAAAATAAATCTAACCTCATAACAATGCTAAAGTCGATACCAACAGCTAACTGTCATAAAAATAAAAGCTAAACCATTGATTTGATACCGTGCTTATCGATGCAATAATCTTTATAATCTTTAACATTTACGCTTAAGTAGGTACTAGATAGGTTTAGTTCAGAAAATTTCCCATTCCCAAAGTTATGCTTTCATATACAAAAAAGGAATTATTATTAGGGATTCAGTTCATGCATGAGTAGAGTATTTATTTATTATTCTAATTTTGGAAACATATTATTATACCAACTGCAATAAAAATTGCTCATTCAGTTGTAGTACATTGTATTGCATAGATAGAGATGGGTCGATTAGTGAAAGAAATTGTTTTAACATTATTGTTGCTAAATGTTTTAGTAACATTAGGGTAAGCGGAGAAATTTTATAATAAATGTAATTGTGCAATCAATACTTTATTGATTTTTTATAATATTTAGTCAAACATTTAAATATACATGGATTTGTCGGAGCGGAAATTGTACCAAGACTGATAAAAGCCTTGTGCAACAAGGAGAAAGTCCATTGCCTTTAGGAGTATGTAAACTGAACTGTGATAAAAATGGAGCCTTATGGCCCTTACCAACTGGTAAAGTAGAACTTGGAAGTGGACATATTCATTTCTATCCACAAAATGTTGAATTCGGAGCATTTCAAGCTGAAGATCCACAAATTAGAGAAATGTTAGGAAATGCAACTGATATCTTTAGAGGATATTTGCTCAAAGTAAGAAAAGCTAAACTTGCTTCTTTAGGATTTTTTTTTTAGATAATCGCAATTTTAACAAAAACCTAGATGCATCCAGATTACAGCTCAGATGCTGGATGGGAGTTTCCAGCAGATACTTCGGATCCAGCATATCAAAATAAACTTGTGATTAATTTGGCCGTAGTATGGACAAATCGTGTCATAAAAATTGGAAGTGATGAAAGTTATACACTCGCAATGGTTACTTCTGAAGACAAGAAAATTGTAACAGTAACAATTTTAGCAAACACTTATTTTGGTGCTCGTCATGCATTGGAAACACTAAGTCAAACAATAGCGTACAATGAAGATAGCAAAATATTATCTGTAAGTGTGGAGTGTTTACCACTTTATTCTTGTGAATTATAAAAATATATTTAAATTTATTACTGATTTAATTCATTTTGATTTTAGATTGTAGAGCAAGCTACAATTAGTGATAATCCAGTTTTTACATATCGAGGGATTAATATGGACACTTCTCGGAATTTTATCTCGATACCTCGACTAAAAAGACTTGTCGATGGGCTTTCATATAGCAAATTAAATGTTTTACATTGGCATATAACTGATACTCACTCGGTAAATGAATCTATATTTTAAAAGCAAAAGTTGTTAAAATGAATATTAATTAAAATTTTGTTTATTTTCATTTTTACAGTTTCCATTTTACTCAAAATCAAGACCACAGGTTAGATATTTGAATTTAACCATCTTGTCTGATTCATAGAGAAAAACCTGGTTAAATTTACATTTTATACTAAATTTTTTAGATGACAGAATATGGAGCTTATTCATCAAGAAAAGTTTACACCACGGAACAAATGACTGAACTTGTTGAGTATGCTCGTATTCGTGGTGTGAAAGTTTTACCAGAATTTGATGCACCTGCACATGTTGGTATGTCCAAGTTTGTGACTTTGAACCTTAAAACAATAGAAATCACTCTATGCTTCCTTGTTAAACTCCAGGTAATGGTTGGGAATGGGGTCCTTCACAAGGGTTGGGAAATTTAGCTGTTTGTGTTAATAAGGAACCATGGGCCGAAGTAAGTCTACTTCAACTACAAACTATGATGATCCTTGATATGCTTTATCCCTTAAGTACCATAGTGTCTAAATAAAATATTAAATTACAGTTTTGCGTTGAGCCCCCCTGTGGTCAACTTAATCCAATTAATGACAACATGTATACTGTTCTGGGTAAAAATTCTTTTGAATATTTCTTCACTTGACTCAATTTAAAAGGCATTTTATGTGGTTTCGGAACATAAACAAATAATCCATTAAAAATGAACTTGTTTCTTTTGACTTCTTTGTGTGTAGGTGATATTTATAAAGACTTTTTGGATATTTTTGAAAATGATTTATTTCATATGGGTGGAGATGAAGTACATATGAACTGTTGGAACTCAACTCCAGAAATTACTCAATGGTTAATAGATAATGGCAAAGGGCTCACTAAAGATGATTTCTTGGATCTATGGAGTATGTTTCAAAATCGAGGTAAATATCCAGGAGCAATAATGAAATGCTATCATTGCGAGAAATTTATAGTTTGCTTTAATTCCAATCCCTTATTTAGCATATGAAAAAGTCAAAGAAGCAAACAGTGGACAAGATGTTGATGCTATTTTATGGACGTCAGAATTGGCAAGTAAAGAACATATTGTGAAATACTTGAGCAATGCCACATACATTATTCAAATCTGGACAAATGGTAATTTGGCGAATGAAAAATTATTTGTGACGACCATCCATAAATATGAATTAAATTAACTTCAATATTGTTTTCCCAGGACACGAAGAAGCAGAAGTTATCCCTTACTTAATTGAGAATAATTACAGAACGATCTTCACCAACGTTGATGCGTGGTATTTTGATTGTGGTTATGGTGCATGGATCGGTAATGGGGATAATAATTGGTGTTCACCTTACAAAGGGTGGCAGGTAAGATAAATTGTCTTAATTTTGGCATTTTATAATTTTTTACTAATGTAATTTTTTATTCTCAGAGAGTTTACTCCAATAGCCCAATTGATATTCTTGCAAATAAAACCAATGAAGAGACTGCTAATGAGGCATTCGCTAAAGGTTTGATTTTAGGAGGAGAAGCCGCACTTTGGAGTGAACAAGTAAACCCGTAAACCTTTAAATGGCGAAAAGTTGTAGATTCTGATTTTAATGCAAAATTTTGTCATTCTAGACTGATGAACATAGCATGGAATCTAAATTATGGCCAAGAGGTGCAGCACTTGGAGAAAGGCTATGGACAAATCCATCAACTGGTTGGTATGATGCTGAAATTCGTATGATTCATCATCGTCAGAGACTTGTGGAACGTGGACTTCAACCAGATCGCTTACAACCCGAATGGTGTCATCAAAATGAAAGACTGTGTTATTAGAATAATTATTTATTTTGGAATTCTTTAAATTCAAAATTAAACGTACGTATACTAAATTTACCAATTTTACAAAGTTACCATACAATTTGCATTTGCAGTAGGTAGTATCGAATAAATACTTATATTCCACCTAATTGTTTTGTACAAAAAATCTAGGCATTTTGTCATGAAGAACTAGATACACTCCGACAACTTTGAACAAAGTTGTTTTTAAACTAAATTATGATTTAGGAAATTTCTTTTCGTATGCTTCGTATACTTTTCATTCAGCTACACAGATTTAGAACATATTTCAATTCAGAGACCTGTTCCTCAAATCTATTTTTAGAACACCCAAGAAGTGTCAGTGTCAGTCAATCAATTTAAACTTCTAAATAGACTTGTTGAAAATATTATATTACCACTTAGTATTTCTTAAAAATGAATTGACACTCTCGACTAATTTTTCTTTTTTAAAGTTTTAAAGAAGACAAAAGTAAATGTATTCAAGGCTTTAACTTGTAAAATCAAGTATAGTATAAAGAATACTATGAAAGAATATTTACAAGGCACTTTTTGGCTTTAAATTCTCGAACGAGAATTCCTCGGAAGTCCTTAACATTAATCATAATACTGATTAGACATGATTTTATAGATAAATCTCCAAGTAATTAAAACTAATTTAGACTAGGAATGGATTAAAGTGTATACATAATTATAAAATTAATGTGTTTTTAATAAGTTACATCGTTATACATTGAATCCTGTTGGGTGAATCCATCAATAATGGGATCCACTTGATGATTATAAAATTGTTGATAGGAATTTGAAGGTTTCATAGTCATAGTGTAACAAATATTATTATTATTATTGTTTGTGTAAAGATTTGTGCCACTTGGATGATGATGGATGAGTTGGGTTCCTTGGTCCAGGTGGACACAAGAGACGGGTGGATTTTGTTCTTTACAATCACCGGATTTCACTTCCTCCCAAGAACAACTTGAGATTCCATCATCTAATGTATCAGCTTCACTTTCATCACTTATACTTCCGCTACTAATCCCTCCTCCACCACTACCATTACTTCCACCAATCCGGCATAAATTGAACCCAAATGGCCACGACTACAATTGAATATATTAAGATTAAAATCATTTTAAATGAAAGATTGATTCGATACCGAATATTGAATGTTTTAACAGTGCTTGCGTTTTTATATTCGACACGGTGCAGCCAGTGCTTTCAATGAGATTAAATGTTTGATGCTTGATTTGATTTAATTTTTAAGGTCTACCAATTACTTCTTTCAGACTGATGCCTCTTAGTTTTGACAAGCGACGACGCTATTCAACCGAAAATTAAAAAAAAAATAACCCGAATTTGTTATTTTAGCCGGCGTCACTTCTTATTTTATGACATAAATATTGTCGGCATTCTTCTTTAAAGAAATCAGGAAAACTTCGACTAACTCCATTTTGAATTACTTTTTTCCCAAATTCGTAGTATTTACTTTTTAAGAATTGTGTTTTTAAATTACTTATCATCGCCAAATCATCATGCCTATTTACCAAGCGTATTTATCTATGACTCCATGTATGCAGGAGAAAAAGGATTGGATGTCAAACTTTTGGAAACAAGAACAGTTGGGCTATTTCAATGTGATTTAGAAATCTTAAGAATATAAACGGCGTGCGCCAAGACATTTGTCAGAATGCATAAAAATCTTCAGGATTTTAAAAATAATGATGGTATATACATGTACTAATCGCATTCACGCTTGTAAAGTAAATTACTTCCGTTCATTTAATCTAACACTTTCGATAGTTTTACACTTACAAGATTCAGTGATGGATGCATAGGTTCTTCAGGTTTAAATGGATCATCTTGCAAAATTCCTTTCAAGTGACCAATATAGGATGATGCCAAACGAAGAGTATCTAGTTTACTTAATTTTGTGTCTGCTGGAACCCAGGGTAAAGTAGTTTTAAGTCTGCAAAAAGCTCTATAAATGTATTTTTAAAAAATAATTTTTTCTCTTAAAATTTCTTCGACACAAAACCTTTTTAAATAAACAAAAATTAAGACGTACCTGCTAAGTACCCTCATTCGAGCCCTTTCCCTTGCATTAGCTGCTTTTCTTTGCTGTGGTTTTTCTTTGTTTATAGATTTGAGACTGTTGGACCTTGAACTACTACTATTAGCTTTTCCTCGGACCCTTCTACTGTTGGGAATTTCACTAGTCGAACAAGACTGTTTCTTCTTTCTCGGCATTTTGTCAAAGGGTCTCGATTTTATGATACTATCAATACTGAAACATGAAACAGTTGAAGGATTAAAATTATCAAATAAACTTGAACTTAAGGATGATGACTTATAAGCGTTGAAGTGGAAATAGGGATGATGATGTGATTTCATCGTAAGAAAATATTCCACGGTAGGATAGAAACTATAAGGGGTTATTAAATACTTTTGTTTAAACAAAAGGCTCCTTAATTCTTTTTATAGCACTGAGAAAATTTAGAAATTTAGATCTGTAGACTAATAAGACATAAAATTTTGTTCTTATTGTTTTAATTTTTGCTCTTGACAGTTTGTTTATTTTCTTTAGTCTAAAAATGTTATATTATAAACTATAATTCTTCATTAGCATACAAAAGAAGAATGAAAGTAAATTTTTATAGCCGAGAACATATCAAATTTTGTTTGAGTATGTATATTTCAATAAAAAAAGTTTATTTGATCCATGTGGGACCAAATGGTGTCTGAGATTCTATTTATAATGAAATTGCTACTCTACAATATGTCCATCGAATGCTGCAAAGAGTTTAATTCCTTTTTTATAACACCAATACGATGGGTTTTGATTGGATTCGCGTTAAATATTACTTTTTATGAAATCAAAGAAAAAAAATTACAATAAAATAGTATTCATTATTGAATTGGATTAAATTGTCGGTACTTATGGAATCTGGAGTAAGGAAAATTTTTTATAAAAAATGACCATCGAGCTGGGTTTGATTTCGATTTAACTGAGATATTATATTACAAGTATGAATCACAATCAATGATACCTTTCCACACAAGCCGCAAAAACGCCTACATTGTCGATATATAATTCTGAATTAATTTATTCATCACTCTGTTATGTTATTCAAATTCAACCAAATAGAAAATAATATAATTTGCATTACCTGAAATATTATGTTGCGTTAGCTAAAGTATTGGAATTTTCACTTGCTAGAAAAAAACTTCGGATAAAGTTTCAGTCAGAAAAAGAAAATATATCAAAAGAAAAATTAAATAATTTCTTATTCTAACAGTTAGAACAGTAGCTCTTTAAACTATAAACTAAATTCAACAACTAATGAAAGAACTTCAGATGAATGACTGTCCGAATTCAGATAATCGGGTATTGAGTGTTTTCATGGTATGATTATAATTCAGTTTAAGTCTTGGGTTAAATATCTAATACAACCCTAACAAGTTTCTAATAGTAATTAGACGAGAATAACTATCCGAAAATTCTTTAGTCTCCTCCTACATTTCTTAAAAAGAAAGAAAATAGGGAAAGATCCTTACACTTCATCCTATTCATTACTAAGTACTAAGATGAAACTTAAGCCAATCCCCTCAAATTATCTTCTTCAACGCCTTTACAGAAAAGATTAAAATATATGTTTATTTTTAGCTAAAAGTTGCAGTGTAGATTGTACAATATATTCTAAACTTATACGAAAAATGCATTGCTGAATTCAGAATTCAAACATTGAATAAGAAACTTATTTGCATGAAAAATTAAATCATTAGATCATATTAGCGTTAGCGTCAAAATTCATAAAATAATCATCAGATCGTCAGATATGGAGTATTCCTAAATAAAACTTATGTATTTATCTCTAATCGTTCAGAGTTTCAAATATTTCAGATCCTGAATGTGTGGTCCAATTTTGTTTTTAGTGTAAAACAATAATTAATTGGTTTCAGACCAATTGTACCAAATGAATCGAAATAATTAATACATGTAAATGTACATGGAAAGTGGCGTCTTCTTAATGATTCTTCGTGAAATATTAATAATTTTGTAGATGTTTTCGTCTAGGATTTTCTGTTCTAAGTTATCTGGGAAGACTTGACCATATACTAACAACTAAGGATGACAATTTTGTAATTCCAATGGAAATAGATTTCCTTTTCCCCATTTTCCATGTCATATATTACACGCGCTACAAAGTTGTCAGCGGTTTACATTGAAAAGGCCCTCGAATCGAAGGGATAGGGAAGTATTAAAGTGATTCTATGGTTAGTTTACGATTCTTAACTAAGCATAACGTCCTAACGACTTGTCTTGTCTTAACTAAATTTCTTCGCCTCATTGAAATATTATTGTTTCTACTACATTGAAAATCGTCGGACCCAGGAAGAACCTTTTTATAAATCCATTTACGTAAACTAACTGGCACTTCTAAAGTGAACCTGACTCTCATCTCATATTTTTGAAATGTTGAAAACTTTTATGAAATCAACTCATCGTCCATTCATGACTCGTGAGTTATGATATTTCGGATTAAATTCCAACAAAAATCATAACTAAAAACTATATAAAGTGTCAAAGAATTCCATGGGATTTCATTTCTAGGAATCTCTCATACTTTACTGTATTTGTATTTATTGCGTACACTTTGTCTGAAACAAGAAATACAAAATGACAATAAATGTGTTAAGACTAAGAGTTTAATTGTATTAAATTTAAAATATTTAACCAAGTTATTAAGTAGGGAGAAAGAAACAAGAACACATACGATACGAAACAAATAAATAAGTCGAAGTCTTTTTTTCAGTTTTTGGATCCAGTTCTCTTATGTAAGAATGCTTATATCAAAAACATTTTTTGTTGCACGAACTTTACGAACAGAGCCAAAGAAATCCGTAATCCGTACTTTATTTGGATCTCTTGGAAATAAATCTTTACGTACTCCAACAGTTGAAATGCATGCTGATTTTGGACATACTTTGAGCTAAATTAAAAGAAAACACAAGTCGTTTAGTTTAAGTTAAAAAAAAACCTACATTCAGCTAAATTATACACTCACAAACTGCCCCATTGTATTATCACTTGCTGGATTAACTTTTTCTAAAAATTCTAAAGCATAGTAAGTGTATCGATCAATAATGTAAACTCCGATACTCGAATCAACGTGATGCTAAATTCAAGGGAAATAAAATATATTGAGTAACAATCCAAATTGCCAAATGTTTGACATTAAGAACTTACGCTTAGAGAATCTTCACCAACAAGACTACTTCCAACTGCTAAGATATTTGGTGAATAAAACTTTTCATACATAGATGCTGCCTGACACGTATCAATCATAAAAAATATTTCATTATACCTGAAATAATGAAAAAATGTTTAAAATTTATTAATCTATAGCTTGGTGCATTCAGTGTACTTTTTCTTTTGCCACATTTGTTCAAATGCATCAGCTAATTCTACATTAGTGATTTCTTCTGAATCTTGAAATTTGAGAAACCCTTCTCCACCATGTCCAGTCATATAAATTAAAATATTACTCTTTTCATCGGATAAAAGTCGTTTTGATCTAGGGGTCTCCGGTCCAACACGTCCAGTAAGAAGTCGAACAAAATTTTCCACAGTTACTTCGTAACCTCTGGAATTTGTAACACAGCCATTAATTTCGTATCTTGCTGGAGCAATAAAAATCTTCACTAATAATAATTTACCTATAATCTACTTCAACATCATTTCCATAAACATCAATATTCTGATTGGCATTATTAAAAACTGTGGCTGGAGTAGGATTCCGTGGATTACAAGCCATATCATCTGCGACCATTAGAATAATTTGACTATCTGGTATCCCAAGTCTTTTTACACTTCGATAAATTGATAGAACATTTGCAACATGGCGATAGTTGAACCAAAATCTTGAAGTGTCAACTAATACTGCCCAATTGTTTGTATGATTTGACTGAAATCAAAGGAAACAATTATATTATTCGTGTCATCCAAAAATAGTGACGCCCAAATTAATGAACCAAAAATAGTGAAGGACTCAAGGACTTACTAGTGCCTTTCTAGGTTTTCTATCTTAGATTGAGCATCCTTTGGTAACTAATGATTTGTATCCTTTCAGTACATAGAAATCTCATTAATTTATTATAGCAAGATTTACAAGTCCTTTTTGCGTATTGTATAAGCTTAAACATATTATCTCAATCCAAGTTGATTACGCTTATCCAGCTAGCTTATTATAAGATATTATGTATGATCAAAATCCTTAAATTCGCTATTTTGGCTTCACTATTTTTAAATTCATCTTCTTTGGTTCGCGTTGTCCACACCCAGAGCCATTTTGAATTGCACGAAAATAATTTAATTGTGGAGGCTAGGCAAATAGTTAGGGTAATTTAACCTTAGTTGGTACAATTTTAGCGAGCCAAAGACGAGCAAGAAAAAATTAAGCATAAATTCGGAAATACCTAGCGAGCCGATGAAATTTCTAGACACAACATGCGCTCCATATTAAATTTCAAAATTAATCATAAAATTGGTAACATTTAGCGAGCTGCAGGCGAACCGTGCAAATTCAGGAAATTTTTTTTTATGGTTTGAGTTAATTTAAAGTTAATGCATAAATTTTACGCATCCAAAATAACATTATTTTCGCCTAAACTCAAATGCAATACCTGAATGAATTCATTTGGAATCGATGGGCCTCCAGCATGAACATAACTTTGCATACAAGATATTAACAGCAACACGAGCCCAAGCATCATTGTAATTTGATTGAATCTGAAAAAAACAGTACGAAGCAAATGTTTTAAACAATTTGTTAACTTTCAATTAGGTAAATGTAACCCTACATTAACAAAACTCAGTTAAAATCATCCACCTGTCAATAAAAGGGCTCAAAATATATTTTCAGTAGTCTAGGGGTTCAAATCCCGGCTGAGCCCCATGTTTATTTTTTGTCAATTTATCCTAATTCTCACTGCTTTACTGCAAAATTAATTGTTAAATTTAACAAATGGCAATTATAATTGGCATTGGTTTGGTGCACCAATAAGTTAAATCTTGATGCAAATAGTCAACAGCCGTGGACAAGTTTGATAATGGAATCAGTGTTGGTCTTTTTTCCACTTTTGGGAAAGGGATTTGGGATTTAATGGGAAATATGGAAAAAACGGGAAAAACTGGAAAAAACTGTATCACATGACATTCCTACTGGTGGTTTAAACCACGAGTCGAGTTTTTTCCAGGGCAGTGGAAAAAACTGGTTTAAACCGGATTTAATGGGAAATATGGAAAAAACTGGAAAAAACTAAAAGTTATGCTCTTTAAACATACCTGATCAATTACTGGCACCAGTTAATAGATAACTCGCACCAGTTAATTAACTGCTGGTACCAATTAACGTATTTGTCCCAATTAATAAAATAACTAATACCATTTGATCACCACTTGTCCTAATTAATCATGTATTGATACCAATTAATTCATTAACTGGCACCAGTTATCAATTACTGGTACCAATTAATCGATTAGCATGATATAATAACTTCTCAATTACTTAGCCTCAATTAATCAAGAACTATCCCCGATTAATCAATTATCCTTAAACGGATTAAACTTCTATGTTGTGGATTTTACTTAAAAGTTACAGATGGTTTAAACCAGCTCTTAGGTTTTTTCCAGGACAGTGGAAAAAACTGGTTTAAACCGGATTTTATTGGTTTAAACCAGGAAGTGGGAAATA
>JAQGCY010001284.1:0-11171 GCA_034700645.1 Xenylla mediterranea
ACAAATAGAAAATTTTTCGTTACCTTATATATTATAGTAATCTAATCTAGAATTTATTTAGTTCTAATCGTTAATTTCCCACTAAATGGTTCTGGTGCTACTGTAAATCCATCTAAAACTTGTGTAGTTGGCTTCCTCAGTCCTTCAACTCCTTCTATTCTGAATTGTTGCATAAATGTAATGAAAAATAGATAATATGTCATTCTTGCTAAGGATTCACCAATACAAGCTCTTTTTCCTGTAAAAGTAAAGGCAAAGGAAAGCATAATTAGAATTTTAAAACCAATAGCCTAAATCGTTTCTTTTATATTATCACTTACCATATCCAAATGCCATAACTCTGTCTGACTTAACAAACTTCCCATTTTGATCATGAATAAACCTTTCTGGACGGAAATTTTCTGGATCTGTCCAATAAGATTTTTCCATATGAACACTTTGTATATTTATTGAACAAACTGTTCCTTTCGGCAGGTCATATCCTTGAAACTTTGCGTCAACAATATTTGTATGATGAACAGCAACTGGGGCAATTGGTGTAATTCTTAGTAATTCCGTAAGTACTGCTTCACAATATGGTAAATTTGATATATCTTCCATTGATGGAAACCTATCTCTTCCTATGACAGAATCAATTTCTTGTTGAACTTTAGTTTGGACATCTGGGTAAAGTAACATGTATAAAATAGCAAAATCAATTGTTGAGGCAGTAGATTCAGATCCAGCACTAAATAAATCAAAGCAAACTGCTGCCAATTGCTTATCTATAAATTAGAAAAATCCTGTCAAATTTTTAACAAAATCAAATTTGAAAATCTCACTTACCATTAAAACTTGATGTCTCTGGATTTTCACTTTGCTCTTCTTGCTCAATTTTGGTTAAATACTTATCAATAAAATCCAAACTTGAATTATTATTAGACTTCAATCTATGTTTGGACTTATGATCCTCAATTGCATCATGAATAATTCCAGAACAACAACCAAATCCATCCATCATTTGATTTACATCTCGAGCTAAAAATGGAATAAATCTTGTCCAAGGATACATATTTGCTAAATTAATTTTTACATCTCCAGCTCTCAAAAATAAATTTAGTTTAACTAGTAGTTTTTGGAATTTTTCATCATTATGTGCAAATCGTTTTCCAGTAACAATACTCCATAGGACGTTTGTCACTGAAATAACAAATTTATTGTTCATTGGAACAATCCCAGCTTGGGTTTGGATTGCTTCCTTGATTAGATTCATTGTTGCTTCAATTTCTTCATGGATTACGCCTTCCATTGTTCGTTTCCCAAAGCCTAAGTCTCGAAGGTTCCGGACAGTAAATCGACGCTGCTCTTTCCATACCCGACCATTTGTAGAAAATACGCCTGGAAAAGAAATAGTTAAAGTTTAGAAATTGTCTATTGTTCCATACATTTTTGTGCTATATATTTTATTTTCTTACCTCGTAATTCTCCATTGAATGGATAAGTTCTCAAAAATAATTCTGGACGATATGCAAAATCTTCACGTGAAAACATTTCTCTAGCTGCCTCATAACCATTTACAACAACAACTCGGATATTTCCTAAAAATAAACCTGTAACTGGACCGAATATTTTACCTAATTCCTCAAATGTCTCTGCCCCAGTCGTACATTTTAATTTCTTTAAAAACCAATTAGCCCCAACAATTGGATAATTTTTTGGACCAGGTGGAAAATTAGGTGGTCTTTCTAAACAAATTGATTTATAAATTAGGATTACGAGGAGAAAAGTAATAAGAATTATTTCCGCAAACATTTTTAATGCTAATATGTGTCATAGGAGAATGTTAGGTTGTTTGCTAGAAATGTGCAAAATTATCACGGGTGATAGTTGAAGGAAAGTACTTTGTCTTCTTTAATTGTTAAATGAATCTGGTTATAATATTTTCTTTGATTTTTTATGAATTCATATAGTACGAGCAAGCTCGCCAGCGCTTCGCGCTTGTTTTGTAACTTTGTAGTCTCGATAGATGTTTTAAACTCACAATGAAAAATGGATAATTAAATTTCTTAAAAAAAAAGTCTGGAAGACGGTTAATTCATTTGCTTGCAAGATAAAATGTGCATGCTGTTCAGAAGGGGCTACTCAAATCAAACTTGGGGTTGAGGGGTATAAGGCCTCGTGACCGTCCGTCTTGTTTTTTTTCGGATAGCTCTAGTATTGGGTCTTGGTAATTGGGCCAATCCGGGCTAAAATCTTAACATAAAACACCGAAATTGAATAGAAAGTATGACCTGGGGCAACTACTAACGATTATCAATTGTCTGGGCCGCTCTGATTTCCAGCACTTGAACTTCAGTCTTTCCTTAAATTAATAATTGAGTAAACAGGAATCTTTCTGTTGGTCATTTGTAGAGGCGAAAATGGTTCAGCTTTTTTCGAACCAAACAATGCCATAACCATAATATTTTTTTCTTAACCACCCAATTCATCCACTAAACCTTACAGAGGTTTCACAGCCACCGTGTCGATGAGCGGTCGTCTATTGAATTAGTATAGATAATAGGATGTGCTTGTGATGATCTGGATGTCCTTCTAAACAATTTTATTCTCAGGTTTAAGATGAAGGTTGTTAAAGGTGAGTGAGTCGTAGGGTTTGTATACATCTGGCTGATTTCCTAACTTGATATGATTAGCTAAAAGTAATAAAATTTATAGAAACCAGAAAAACGAATTAAAACAACCTATCCATAAATGTAAAAGGGCCCGACCCAACGTATAATTACAGTTTTTAAGAAGTTATGTATTTCCGAAAAATTTTCAAAATTTTGAAAAATTAGCAAAGGGTCATTGGTACACAAAAAATTAACATGTAAAATACCGTAAGGAAAAGTTACTTTTTTTACTCGATCAAAAAAATTTTTAAGGGTAGGTGTCAGGGGTAGCTACCCTTACCCCTGGACCGATTTCGCCCATCTTCGAACTTAACCTTGGTATTGACCCCAAACGCTTGTATACCAAATTTGAAGTCAATCGGTTCACCCGTTCGAGAGTTATCGTGTCCATATATATATGTCTATATATATGTACACGGCCGTGATCATCACAATAGCCCGTGACCCGTTGTCAAGACAACTTGGGTTGGGCTAAAAATAATGCCAATAGTAAATCTAGACAGGTAAGTTGTAATCGAAAAAATATAAAGGATAAGGTTGTTACATGTTGGATTATCCAATCCAGCATATATTTACAAATATATGTGATAAGTTGTTGATTCAAAATTTGAAATGATGATGATATGACACATATAAACTAGTGGAAAACAAAGTAATTCTAATTGGACAAGAGGAGGAGGTGTGGATTGATTGTACTGAGAAATTTTTTTGTTTGATTAAATGATTATGTCATCCCGACCCCGAGGACACAGGACACGTAGAGTTTTTGGTGGCGTGGCTGGATTTTGCAAAGAACAAGTTTAGTAAGTTTCTGATTTTGATTCTACTGAATGTCAGTACTTTAATTTTATTACTTAATCTTAAATGAAATAAAGAAAACTTTCAGATAAACAACTTTGTCCCAGATCCAGAATATTTTACTTTGCATAATTTTTAAGTTTAAAATATAACAAAGTGTTGATTGAAAAATCAATATAAAGTATTGCGTAGTATGTGAGACTTGAAATACTTTAAAAAAAATGTTTTCAAGTGAATTTGTTATCATGAAAATGTAGTCCTAAGCATCAAGTTCCAGTTTTCACCAAAAATTTGTCAATCTTTGAACGGAATTTTTGCTAAATATCACAATGAAATACAAGAATTGTATTGTGTTCTTTCCCTAAGGACTATGAACCAGAATAGAGTTTTTTTTTTACTTCAACACTTTAATGGATATTTATTATGTGTGGCTTTGGCTTTTTTTTTACATGTTGGATAAATGTTTGCTCACTTCACAATAATAAACAATGAATAGGAATTCATCAAATAATTTTTGGATATGATGGATTTTTTGGAACTTTGCGTAAACAAGCATCAAAATGGCCAAATGGCTATATTTTGATTCCGGTGAGAATAAATTAAGTACGGAATGCCGGTGCGAGCGAAGCGAGTGTGTACTAGACCCGGCCGAGCTTTGCCGTCGTCAAATAATAAAAAGGCAAAGTAGGCTTTGTCGGGTCTATTACTGTCAATATAAACTGTGTTATATGTGTAAAGATACCGCATGCATGTCCACAATGCTTTATTATGTATGAGTGAGCGTGGAGTTCAGTGTATAAATCTTACATTCTAGTCTGTGGTTTTTCTATAATTTAAGAACGGTCTATTTTATTGTTTTGCACGAATCTATTATTTGTCGGCTATCATTAAGTATATCAATGACATGCTGGGTTTCTTTTATTATACTTTTTACACTAAGTGGCTTGGATTGTGGTGAGTTAATTAAACATAACACCACACCTGCTCAGTAACTGAAATCTAAGAAAACAAGTTTCTTAACATCGCATCCTTGTGGTAGTAATTAAATAAGAAACTCGTCTCCTTCCTATTCACGATTCAATGTAAGATTTAAGATATTAGGTAAAATAATTATATGGACAGTGTAAAAATTTTGAAATAAAATAAAAACACTTCGTATTAAACATGTTCATTAATAAGCATTTCTGAATCGGTAAAAAACCACAGACTACATAAAAAAAACCACACAACATTTTTTTTTAATCGCAGAAAGCTCAATTTACTAAAACAGAAAGATTTTCTTGCACGAATGCATGATAGTATTTCGCCTTTCGACTCAAGATTAAATTTCTTTAGCCCGACCCAAGTTGTTTTTACAACGGTTCACGAGCTATTGTGATGATCACGGCCGTGTATGGATGTATCAATACGATAACTTACGAACGCGTTGACCGATTAAAGTGAAATTTCGTATACGTGCGTTTGGGGTCAATGCCAAGGTTAAGTTCGAAGATGGGCAAAATCGTATTTTTTTAAAAAAACGTCTGATTCTCTTGCATGAATGCATAACTACATACTACTGCGTAGTCTGTTGTAATAAACTAGAATTCAAAATGAATATATAACATCTTTTATTTCATTTACGATAAAAAAAAATTAACATCGGCTTCAAAATTATTTGGGATTAAACACATGTTGTAATGTCGTCTGAATAGTTGAGTTTTGCAGTGAGCATTGTACAGTCAAAATGATTTTTTTTATTGTTCTCTTCATTTTTCTAATTAGTGCAACATTAATTTTCCTTGTTTTGAGCTATGAGCTTTGGAGGATTTACTGTGCTAGATCATTTTGGACAAAAAAAGGATTTCCAACAGTTAATATTAAAGATTCACTATGGAAAATACTATGGGAAAAAATCCCATCACGACTATATGTACCTGACATTTATACTCATGGAAAGGAGGCTGGGCTCCCCTGTGTTGGATATTTAGAGTACAATACTCCAGCCCTCATGATCCTTGATCTTGACTTAATTAGAGATATCCTTGGATCGGATTTCAAAAATTTTATGACTCGTAAACATTATGCAAATTTGGACTCAATTGATCCTATTCATAGTAAAATGTTATTTTTTGTGGAAAAAAACAATTGGAGAGATCTTAGGAGAGACATTACACCAACATTTACTCCTTCAAAAATCAAAAGAATGATTCCTATTATGGATCAAGTTGGAAATCGTTTAGTAGAATTTATATCAAGTAAAAATCAAAATGAAGCAAATGAAGTATGTTTTATGACTGCAATTATTGGGTAAGGCTTGAGATTTCATTTAGACTGCCAGATTTAAATTGTATTGGAAATTTTGAAGATACGTAATGGACTCGATTGGGAATGGAGTATTGAGCTTTAACCCAGAATTATTAGCAACAACACCCAATCCAGCCAATTTATTTAGAGAAAAAGCAACAACTCTATCAACTGACATTCTCTCAAGAACATTTTATAGTCTTGTACTAATGATTGTGTCTCCATTTTTGGCAAAAGGTATTAAACAATAGTTACTTTACTTCCAAATTTACATGTTCCTAAAGTATGCAATTTTGAATTGTTGCCCAAACAGTTATAAAGAAGCCACTAATGGATCCAAGTGCTGATGCATACTTTAAATCAATATTTTTAGTTGAAATTGAAAAACGAAGAAATCTTCTAGATCCCGAGAATCCTAATAGAAAGAAAGTTGATGACTTAATACAACTTATGATCCAAAATCCAAACAATACAAATGAGATTATTTACTCACAAATGCTTAATTTCTTGGCAGCCGGTGAAAATTTTGGTGGAACTTTACTGTTTTTACTTTTTGAATTAGCTATGGATTTATCTATACAAGAAAATGTATATAAAGAAATTATGAAATTTCCTGAACTTACATATGAAACCATTAACAGTATGCATTATTTGGATCAAGCTATAAACGGTAAGTAATGTTTACACAAATACTTCTTACGTTATTAACGTAGAAACTTATAGTCGAGGAAGGCTACGTGGGTTCTCAGTGCGAGCATTGATTTTCTGGTTTATTCACTTTATAGAGACTTTAAGAAAATATACTCCACAAGCAAGTCTTGAACGCCATAGTGAGAATGAGTATCCGCTCGCTGGGACTAAATTTGTAATACCAAAGAATGTAACTATACGAATTCCAATTTACTCAATCCATATGGATCCAGATTACTATCCAAATCCAACAAAGTTTGACCCAAGTCGCTTTGACCCAGGAAAAAAACATAATAATCATCCACTTGCTTTTTTACCTTTTGGTTATGGGGAACGAAACTGTTTGGGTATGAGATTTAGCGTTATTGGATGTAAAATTGGAATAGCTCATATTATCAGAAATTTTAAATTGGTCCCTTGCAAGAAAACACCTACATTTATGGATTTTGGGAAAACAGATGGTCCACATTTTCCTGTCTATGGTTTATATCTTTCAGCTATAAAACGAAACTAAGCTTTGGTCAAATGAAATGTGAATACTGAGAAAATAAATTCATTATTTGGAACAAATATTTATATAACATTAACACGTAAAAACAAGCCACAAGGCAATTATATGTATTTCTACAAAAAAAAAATCAGTTTTCTCAACAGAGACCAAACGAAGAAACCTGTTTTAAGAGAGGAATTAATACTGAGTTCTTTATATTGCAAGAAAGTAAAAATTTTTTTGCTACATTGTCTGGGTCAATTGGTTGTTCGTTTTCAACTACCATACATAAATTGTATTGACTACTACTATTTTTATACCTACAAATTCATTCATTTAAGTAAAATAACACGTTTGTCAAGGGATGTTTAAATTAAATCACACTCTTAAACCAAAACCATGATTAGGCTTGCTAACGTTCCGTTACGTTGCGTTACCTACATGGTAACGGTAACGTAACGCTTGAAGTGGTAACGGTAACGGTAGCGTAACGACATTCGGGGGGTAGTAACGGTAACGTAACGAAACGAAAAAGTACCGTAACGTAACGGAGTAACGAATGCAAAAAATTAGCATAGAAAACCGTTGAATATACTTTGTAGTTTATTTTCTAAGCCAAGTGATTGAATAATTGAATTTGAGCAAAGAATTGATTAATTTAACTTAGTAATTGGTAATAAGCAATTGATAAATTTTACTGATACCTTTTCTGTTTCGTTACCATGATGGTAACGGTAACGAGAAGTAACGGTAACGAACTTACAACCCTAACCATGATCAAATCAAAAACCATGCTTATTTTTATTTTTGGACTAATTCTAAGTAAATAGGGTCATACTCAAATACTAACAATAAACCAGGCTTATAATTAATTCTTGTATCATGCACAGTTTCTATTGTATATTTACGAAGTAAATGAGCAATACCAACTCTCATAGCTTCATTTGCAAGTCTGTAACCAATACAATTTTTATGACCATAACCATAAGTTCCAAATGCATATTTATTAAGCTTTCCTTTATTTTCTCCTAGCCAACGTTCAGGTATAAAATCATCAGGTTGGTCATAAACGTCTGGATGACGATTAGCTGCCCAAACTGGTACCATGACAACAGTTCCTTTTGGGATTTTAATACCAAGTTCCTTATTTTCCCATTCTTTTGTACAAACTCTCTCTGGACGAATGAACGTTGGATAGAGTCGTGTTGCTTCAGAAATACATGCATTTAAATAAGGCATTTCTGAAAGTGACTCATAATTAATAGTTCCATCAAATTTTTTTCCAATTACATTATCAATTTCATCATGAAGTTTAGCTTGTTTTGATGGATCTTTTGCAAGATGATACAATAAGAATGTCATAATTGTACTTATACTATCAAAACCAGCAAAAAATACGTTCAAAATTTGTGCTAATATTGTTGTTTCAGTAATTCCAAGTTTTTGATATTCTTTTGTTGAAATTTTATCTAAATTTTGATTCATAACATCAGCAAGATCACCAAATGTAATACCAGTGGTTCGACGATTTCTTAAAATTTCTCGAAAAGTATTTGTCAATATGGGCTGAAGAACAAAAGTTGGTTCGAACTTTGTGAGAAATGGAAATACCACTGTAAGTAAACGTGTCAAAAATCAAACAAATTAAATAATGCTTTTTTATACCGGGTGGCGCAGAAAAAATCGTACAGTTTGTGGTATAGGAAAAAAAGCTTACATTTCGAAATTATGGGGAATGCTGAAGTACAAGCAATAATATAAACAACTTTGAACTTACAAGTCCAGATATAAAACGAGCTCACAGCAGCCTCTCCTTCACCAATAAGTTTTTTACAGCCCTTATAAAATTCTGGATTTTCACTAAGAAGCATTTGTGTTGATAATAAGCTTTGACATACAGAATCAATTGTATAAGAATATAATAACCTAAGAAATCAAATGTGAAAATAAAATCAGAAATGTTGAGAAACTCCTTTCAACAAGGTGATACAAACTTACTCTCTTGTATCAATTCTTAACCGTTTTGTAGAATTTTCCAAAACCATTTGATCTAAACTTTTCATAAAACATTCAATTGATTTCTGTAAACTTTCATTACAATATAATTTAATTTTTCCAGGTACAAATAAATGTGCTTGAGCAGTTCTTAGAGTTTTCCATGTTTCTCCTGGAAGCCAATCAAGAATCTGATTTAAAATTTCATTTCCAAAGTTAAAGGGTTCACGATCATAAAAATGGTTTGGAGCGTCCTTAACAAATATTTGACGAATAAGTTCAGGATCTGCTACATAGATTATTGGTGTTCTTCCTTGATAAAGCTATATTAGAATTAAGAACATGCTTAGCCAATTTAAAAATTACTTGAACAAGGTGGTCCACAAAAATTAGACTTTTCAGTTTTTTTTTTGTCTCCAATGCCAAAGAGTTCAATTTTTCATGTACCAAACGAGGAGAAATAGAAATGATTTAGTAAACTTACACCCCAGATTCCACCATATTTCTTTAATCTAGCATAATCTTCAAAATGATGAATATTTTTATGAACTTCTGGAACACTACCTAATAAAAATGTTGGTGGAATAATTGGTATTCCTAATCCATCTAATTTCCCATAGTTTAATCTTGCATAAAAAATTAAGAGTAAGACTAGGAAAGTAAGTAAAAGAACTAAAACAACAAGGATAAAGAGCATAACTACTCATTAAACCTCAACTTAGGACATACAATTGTAAACTGACAAGCAGAGAAGAATTGGCATCGGCATGGCATCGACAAAAAACACTATCCTTTGGCTAGCTCCATTCATATCAATTGACCAGACACGCAAACTGGTTCTTTTAAGACATAAAATTTATGAAGACAATAAAAATAAATTACTTAAAGATTTTTTTTGGTTGATTATAATATAAACAGTATTCAGGGATTCCATAATATTTATTTGACAAGCTTTCAATTGCCAACTGCGATCTTCTTTAGGTCTATAATTAAAATTGATTAACAAATGTAGTAGATATTCTTATACTAGATTGTTACCTATATTTCTGACAAAGGGACTTAGAGATTTTCTTGCATAATATTTAGAAACAACAAATCTGTCAAGTCTACTCATTCAGTTGTCTAATTTATTATCTTAGTGACAGCATTCCACCAAATGGTTCAGATTCAACTGTTGAGCCATCCAATACTTTTACACTAGGCTGTCCTTTTAATTGTTCTATTCTGAATTTTTGCATAAACGTGATGAAAAATAGATATTACCTTTATCTTGCCAGAGAATCCCCAAGCATACAAACTCGTTTTCCTTGAAAAAGAAAAGATATGGGATGACACTTTGAATAAGCAAGTCAAAAAATCACCATATCCAAAAGCCAAAAGTCGTTCTGACTTCATAAATTTTCCATTTTTATCGAAAGGATTTTTTCAGGTTGAAAATTTTCTGGATCTTTGCAATTAGTCTGGTTGATTTGTATTGGAATTTTTCGCTTTTAATTTCTCCCATAAGCGTAATACATTTGGGTCCAGCTTAATCAAAGCAAACAGCAACCAATTGCTTTTTGGTTTAACTGGAATTTTCTTGTAACAGTAATATCGGATTTTTTTTAAAAATAAAAGAAAACTCTTAACCCCATAGGACATTGAACAGGTCACATGTACACCTTGACAAGGTAAGTTTCTTGTTTCACTTATATTTTTGCTGGGACTTTCATCGTTAGCAAGGGAACCGGCATAATTGTTTGTTTACAAACTCGCCGGTTGCCTATGCTTGAAAGGCATAGTATATGCATTCAGTGGGACCCCAACGAAGCTTAGGCCAACTTTTCGGTATGAAGGAGGCATTTTTTCGACATGCTTCCTATTATGTTGCGAAGATTTTGTCATCCTTGCCACAGGATTTAGTCGAAAAAATTTAACATTTTTGCATGGTTCAAAAGTTATAGCGAAAAAACGAATTTACTGGGAGAAGCCAAACGATCCAAGGCTTGAAACGATGTTTTTCGGATTCTCCGTTAAATTTTGGGCTAAGTGCATAAATTTCAGCGAGGAGGCAATCCCCTAATGGTCACAATACCCATTTAAAAATGTCAATTTGCGCTATATTTGGACTTTTGGGTCCATTGAGTTCAAATTTCCATGGTAACGTAGCCCTGTAGTCTGGTAACGTCAAAATCATGTTTATACCAAAGAGATAACAATAATAGAGAGAGACAAAGCAAGGAAAAAACAGCCAATTTCTTCTCCCCATTTCCTAAAATGAT